>JAWDGP010006768.1:185000-202500 GCA_033675545.1 Elysia crispata | reverse complement strand
TAAAGAAAGACTAGAAATTAAATTATCAAAATATGTGTACCTTTAATACAAGATGACATGTACAAAAGAGGTCCGGAAATAAAAGTTCCGACACCAAACTCTCTGACCGTATTAATCTTTCAAAACAATACTTTAGAGAACTAAAGGATGTGTGTGTGTGCGTGTTTTCTACGTTTCGTTTTGATATATTACTTTTTATGGAGATCGATTTAACATAGTAAACAAATAAGAAATAAGCTACTTCAAAGGTTTGGAGATATTAGATTTAATTAAAAATGTGCGCTTGATCAATAGAGTTATACAGATAAATGAATGGACAGACTATAATTCAAAGCAGCTTCTGTCCTAACCGCCATATTTATACATCTTGTTTCCAAGAGATGGTGACAAGAAAAATATTCTAGCCATCCAGAAACTAGATTGTCAAATAAAAATACGTGAGTTGATGGTAAATCCACGGTTCTAATTGACTTGAGAGGTTAACATTTACTAATTCAGAGGACAAAAATGCTTGTATTTGAGACGGTGAGAGAAAGGGTGAGAAAACAGAAGAGTGGGAGTAAATAGGGAGAAAGAGAGTTGGAAAGGAAGATGTTAGCGATAGCGAGAGGCAAAGAAGAGAGCGGTTAACTAAATGTTGTGAATGCGAATGGCCTGGCACAAATCAAATAATAATGCAGAGTCGTATTTCTTGAATATTTAGAGACTTTTCTAAGAATTGAGAAAAAAAAATTAAATATCTGAGATGGTGGATGGGGCAAAAATCCCAACAAAGGTTTTACGCTGCAATCAGACTGAGGCGCTCATGAAATGAGAAAGTAAAAATTTCTTGTTTATGTGAATTTAGTTTATTCATAAAATGTGACGGCAGCTGGTTCTGCCCTTTACATCTCAGGTCTTTCCAGGGTTAGACAGTGTACTTCTCTCTATTCAACAAACATGGTCAATGCCAGAGCTAATTGACCACTTCAGGGTCAGTCCTCTCAAAGCAAACTGAAAAAAATTGAAGTAATTGAAAATTGAAAGCGTTAACTCTTTCTTCCCATAACATCTGCATTATTGAGAAATCCGACGTCACTAACTTGAGCTTCGAGTGATACTTTAAATAATGGGCCCTAATCGCTCCAGATTTAGATATAGATACTATTCTGGAATGCCATTGCATGATATGATTATATCAATGTTTTTTGTTTTTGTTTTTTGTTTTTGTTGGTTTTCTTGATCGTGAATTTTAGCATAAAGATGTAAAGAGGCATTGGTATGTTCATAAGAAATATAACATTTTATTGGGCAGAAAGTAAACGCAATGTTCGTTACGAATTTGCGAGCTATATATATCAATCATTCCTTTTTCCTCTTTTATTCAAATTTAATGTTTAGTATTACTGCTTTTGTCGCGAATATCAAGATTAACAAGTTCAGGTGTCACGAGGTCTGGGAATGAAAGCTCTATCATAAATTATTTTTTTATAATAGGGAAAAAAGGTCATGGTATCAGTTCCTCTTAATAAAGCTTGGTTATCGTTCTCCTGCAATAGCATAAGTGTATTCGTTGTAACCACTGGGGATATTCCCGCTTTTAGTAGAGTTTAATTAACATGAGTAAATCTCAGAAATCTTGCGGCCTGCAAAAAGAGGTGAATCTTGGCTTCTAACTTTCTTAGATTGTTTAGATACCGTCGTGACATCACACTATTCCTCCATTTTAGTCAGGCGCTGTTTCACTTTGGAGAAATTCTTCGCGGTCGCTTACATAGGAAGCGTAATCAGCGTTCCCGAAATCCGTTTCGGTTCTTTAATAATACGATTTTTTTCTAAAAATAAGAAATATGGAAAGAAAACAATATCTTATACGGATTATAATAACGGTCAAGGGATAATCTCACATGACCAGTCAACACTCTAGTCACAACTGACCGCTGCAGTAGTAGTAGCTTTGTGTATGGCGGCGGTCTGTTTTGGTGCATCATACAG
Organism: Elysia crispata; assembly: GCA_033675545.1. Lineage (NCBI taxonomy): Eukaryota > Metazoa > Mollusca > Gastropoda > Plakobranchidae > Elysia > Elysia crispata. Next base: position 200,526 of record JAWDGP010006768.1, on the reverse strand, counting down.
AGATCCCGAAGAATTTAGGCCAAGGAAGGACAAAAATAGTAGGTCTATGCAATTTTGTTGTGGGTGGTTGGCGGTTTAACTTAGTATTTTTGGGTCTCTCCTATCATACCTTGAATGAAACACAGTAGTTACTCTCCAGAAAAAGTTACCAAGACTAAGCATATGTCAAACGTTTCAAAGCATAGGGACAGCACCAATTTCCCAAGTCCAAGAACAATAATGATTATTATACTTGTGCATGGTATCCTGTAGAAGATAAGCTTCTCCTCTTTTCAGTATATCCTCAGAAATTGTGGAGTTAGAGGAAGAGATTGAAAGGTGTGTTCTCATTAATTGAACATATTAAAAAAAGCGGTTTCCTTTTGAGGATAAAAGATCCGAGTGTTTGTGCACCATTTATCTCTACAGTTGGCAAGTGAACCAGGTAGAAGTAGTAGCGCTGGTAGTGGTATCAGCTACTGCAACTACTGCAATTACTACTACTACTACTACTACTAACTACCAACTACTAACTACTAACTACTAACTACTAACTACTAACTACTAACTACTAACTACTAACTACTAACTACTAACTACTACTAACTACTACTAACTACTACTAACTACTACTAACTACTACTAACTACTACTAACTACTAACTACTACTACTACTACTACTACTACTACTACTACTACTACTACTACTACTACTACTACTACTACTACTACTACTAGTTGTAGCAGTAGTAGTTAGCAGAGAGCAGCAGCAGTAATAGTAGTAGTAGGTGTGGAAGAAGTCGAAGCATATAAAAGTATTATTTGTAAACATACTTCTTTTAGTTAGCTGAATCTGCGTTTATGTATGCTCGCTGACAAATTATTTTCGGTACTGCAAACATATGACTTACTTCAGCTCACATAAGTCGAAGAAGGACGAACACGATGCACGTTAGAACTAAATCTCTTTCCACGCTAAATCATAATTATCAGATAAATAACGGACGGATACCCTGAGTCAATCTTGATTTTTGTTGTAACCTTACGGAAACCAGTATTAAACTGGAAACATAAATCATGAAGAGTTAGTATTTACATAGGATCAGTCCCATAAATCAAGATAACTCACCCAGCTCGGGAGGGCTTAATCCCCGAGCGCGCGTGTATAACTCGACAAAAATCACTCTAATAACCAGGCGGCAGAGAGGCTTGACTGGAGGGAATCATTGCTCTTGATCACATTTTTATTCACTCTTTTCAGTTTCTTTACCTTGCTGGAACAGTCAGCAGATAGATTAGATCTATGTCCGAGACTAAATAAAGCAGTGGGGTGTACAATGCTGTCAAAAGAATAATACTAGAAGACAAAATAACGAGGATCTCGCAAGAGTAATGAGAAAGTTTAAGGATAGAATCACACATTACAGATTATAAAGTTGAGTAGATCTAAAGGTAAAATCTAAATCACCACCTGCTGACTATGAACCCGCGCCGTTTGACATTGATATATGTCGAATGTTTTTATTCTCGGCAGAGTTGGGCGGGATAGATTAAATTATTATTGGGTTTCATTTTTAACAAAAAAAGAAAATGTCAGTGTGAGTATAAAAAGGCCATCTGTCGCCGAATTCAATATCGCAGAATATTTGTTATTTGATTAACCTCCAACTTGTAAATTCGATAATTTAAAGAACTATTCATAAGTATATTAAAGCTTTCACTTTGATATTTCAGCAAGAGGAGAGCAAAATATCAATTCGAGGTTTTTATTACCTATCAAAGAACAGGCAAGATGTAGCGCACAAAATGTTATTACTGTTCATTTACGAAATAATAAAATTAATAACTGATGTTGGTAGCTATCATTTTGTTGGTATTATAGGTGTTGAATCCTGTCGTATAAAAAATAGTTTATTTTATCAATCCCAAATCTATTTACATATCCTATTAAACCCTTATTGCATATAGTGAGCAGCAATGAATTCCCGCAAGACAGTGCACCTGCATGTACTTTTTGCAGAAAGTCAAAGCCTTCTAATAACCATCAGGAAGGCTGTTCAAATAAATTTGGAAAATACAGAATAAATTGATTTTCCTATGCCCTTAGAAGTGAATATTCTCCACTGCCGTTCCTTTCTCCCCAAGTTCTAGACGATTTTGTCGCCCGGGTTATATATCTTTGTTAACAGCAATTATGGAGAAATAAATAAATGGGAGTAAACCGCCATTTTTTCCCATTTCTCCTTCAGTCTCTTCCTGTTATTTCTTTCCTTTCTTTGTCTCTATACCATTCAATATTTACCTTTAGTTAAATATATCTACCTATTCAATTAAAACATAATAAAACAATATAATAGCTTTGGGTTTTTTAATGTCACTTATCTATCAATGTCGATCAATTAATATGTATTTACATTTTCAATGAAAGAGCTACCGGCCTGAGGGGGAAAAAAACAGTAAGATGATATTTTTAATGAGTTTTGTAAATTTTCCTGTTTTTTTTTTAAATATAATTCAAGAGTAAGAGCAACGCTATCACCATAATACATCGTAAATAAATTATTGGTTTGTTGCAGATAAGGGTGTATGGCAAAGCGTTCAACCGACACTATTACACATATAAATCAATTGGCAGAATCAATCTGTCACAAGTCTATACTGAACCACTATAGGCGATAATAATTATGTTACCTAAGTTATAGAATTTCAAAGATTTACGAAATTAAGGAAGAGCCGTCCCACAGTCGTGTAATTTGGCACAAGTATCAGTAATTTAAAAGATCAGGTTGTAACTAATATGGAAAACTTTTCGAATAATTGAATCTCTCTCTCTCTTATTCTCGTGTATTATCTAAGTTATAGAATTTCAAAGAATTACTAAATTAAGGAAAAGCCGTTCCACAGTCGTGTAATTTGGGACAAGTATCAGTAAAAGATGGCAATTTAAAAGATCAGGTTGTAACTAGTATGACAAACATTTCGAATAATTGAATCTCTCTCTTGTTCTCGTGTATGGTGTCAACTTTTCATGAAAGAGCCGAACCTGCAGGAGGTTACAAGTTACAGTCAAACACTCGCACTTTTTATTCCAGTAATAAGGGGTTTGTTTAATAACAGCCGCAACGTCTACGATAACTTTTTTTTTTACTTTCATCAGCTCCCACGTTTGGAGAACTCGTCAACAAATCGGATGGTGGAACTTTGCCTGAGAGCCTAGCTTGGAACATTCAAGGTTATCCACGCTTAGACAAGAACCATCTCTGTAGTTAGTAGCCGCTGGAGAGTGAGTAGGAAGGCGACTATCTCACATCTAAGAGGAACGTCGTGTATTGAGCTTGCCACAGCAAAGCATGACAGCACACTCTGACGCAATGTCTAGACATTTGTAAATTGGACGTAACTTCACTGCTCCAGCCCAGACGGTGTTACGTCTCAAAGGTTTAATTCCTACAGTGTCCAGGCAACGTTACGTCGTTCAGACAGACTCCCACTGAGCTCCGGACGCTCGTGGATGAGCAGGGTCTGGCGCTTGCTGGACTCGAAGACGTCGCTGCGTGAGCTCACACCATAACGATACTTCCGTCTGATTTCCCAGGGGGTCGACTAACTTTTCTCCCAGCGTCAAAGTGTTGGGAGTAAACAGCTCCTCTGGTATGTGGGAGGGATCACCCGTGGTCCGAAATGTAGACCTTACAGAAAATTAAGTTAATTTATGCAAGCTCACAAGGGACTGTTCTCATCACGATACTTTGAGAGTAAATTTTAAATAAACTACCTGAAAGATATCAAAGACATTTTTCAAGGTTCATAAAAAAATTTCGCCTTAAAGAGCTGCTCAAGAGATATATCACTTACGATCAAAGTACCATAAATAAGTTGAGGAGAGGAATCGATGCAATTAATGTATAAGGCCAAATCAGCATATTTGAAATACAACTCCACAGTCACATACTGTATTTCTGCAAAATCAGTAGAGGTAACCCGAGCAAGTTTACTGTCATTTCAATCTGACCATTTCACCAGACGTCTTAGAGGCCACTCTTGCCCTCCACAACGTATAGTTTTTTCTTGTCAATTAATTGAATCCATGTTCCGGTGACACTTTTCTCACATTTGTATGTAATTTTATTTTTTTTCTTAAGTGCAAAAATCGCCATTGCTTTCAAGAAGAGAAAGGCAAAAACATTGTGTTTAAATAAATTCTTTGACATCATTTTCCTTTTTGCTTATGGGAAAACTTCAACGCGAACAACGGATAAACAATGCGGACCAAGAAACATCGCGTCATTTCATTTCTCCTTTCATCACCGTTTTTTGATACGCAGTTTTATTTATGTTCATCTTATAGAAACTGTTTACCAAAGAGCAGCTGAAGTCGCTCTTAAATATCAGTACTGTCATACAGCGTTAGCTGACCACTATTAAGTTAAAAAGAAGTCGGAGGGCAGATTTTGAACCCAAGAAATATGTAATAATAATTAAATATCATGTGCGTCAAAATAGTATGGGTGAAGAATGACACTTAATGAAAAGTCCGTCTACCATGATCCTCTTCCCAAAGATGCGGAACTAAGAACATGCCAGCGTCATTGAAGAAGATGGCTAGATTGCAAAGTTCATTCCAGCTGCATGCCCATGTGGCTATGGTGATGGTTAACCACCTTTCAATCATTCGGGGAATTCCATCTGCCAGGCTATCTATATTATGTGAGAGCAACAGACGTGTAATGTGCGAGTTACCATTGGTGGCGGGAGTGTCAAGATGGAGTGTGTAAAGACATGGAATGGGCGGAGCTAGAAACTGCTAATGATTGACACAGAAGTCTGTACCATCTTTTACTCTAAGACGGACCATCTTGCTAAAAGCTTATATATCTGGACACACAAATCTGAACGGCATATATCAGCACCAGCTGCTTGGCTCCCGGGGATCCTGGTCACGAGATTAGTCCAGCCTTCCTGCGGGTTGTGCCAGGAGGAATGACCTCATAGCATGTACTGCATGGACAACCGTCTAGGATAGGCGGAGATCTTAAACTGAATCTACTATTGGTCAATGAGGCTTTCTCTTTGTGAGATTCCTGAAGAAACCCAAGGATGTCAAATAGCATTAAGGATGGTCTCAGAAATCTTAATAGGAAAGAAGGCGCACATCTATAAGATGAAAAGCAAGACAGGAGATTTTGAAAGGTGACGAAAGATAACTTTTAGTGATGCCAAAACTCCAGAGACGCATGTGCTCAGACCTGAAAGCATTGAATAAGACCTAGGGAACTTCACTATGATATCAGAACACTAAAGTGCTTAATTTCTGGAAAGACCATTAAGGCACACTTCTACTTTTGATGCTAAATCTCAAGTCACACTGCTCATAAGCCAAGGAGTACCAGTGCGGCAGATTGCTCAGTCAGTAGAACACTGGACTGGCTCTAAGGGAGTTTCTTGATAAATCTCTTTAAGGTTTCCTTGAGGTGGGACCAGATCTAACTTTGCAAATATTATCATTATTGATGTTGCATAGGAATCGCAGGTTGGTTGACAGCTTGAATGGTCCAAAAACACATTAAAAAACAACTAAAATGAACATTTTATTTGCTCTAAACTAGATATTCGTTTTCCGATATGCGATAAATGTTATTAGACTTAGATGTTAAATTTTTAACATCAAATAAACCATACAAACGGACAATATTGGCAGGGTCTATGTTGGTTTATTTCATAAAATTTCTATACTAATTCTTGCTAACCCCTTATAATGAAGTTTTTTGATCCTACGAATTAAAAATAGTTTTTTTAAATGATTTATTGTCTTACAGGACAATAAAGTTTTGCACATTAAGAATAGTGAAATTGAAAAGACACAATTATACAATAATAGCTGAAACTCACAATCAGGATCATAATATGTAAACATGGCCACATGTTTACATAAAAATCTGAAAGTAAAATACAATCGAAAACAACGAGCAGCTTTCATGAGATAATTGGGTGCATTAGTAGGTCTACCGTTGTCATAAATTTGAGAGGTAATACCAAACATATTTCTAACAATGTTCTTGGTTGAAAAATTGGATTCGATATTTTCCTTCTTTATGTTATGTTTTTTAATTGCTTTGGTACAAACTACTTTTTTTAACTTGGTTTTTTCACTCCTCTTATCTCCCACAAACAACTTCCAATAGTTTGACACATGAAGGATGAAAATAAAAAGAAGCAACATAGAATGAAAAGCCACCCCAGTCTTTCTCTTGAAGTCTCCTTCGATCATTCTACGAATCTTTATTCCTTCTCCATCCCAAATAATTATCAGCAAGAGCAGAGGACAAGATAATCCTCCAGATTACGCTGGACGCCGACCTGTCTGCCGTGTCTGGTGATCGGTATCTCCCACCCTCCCCATAATCTAGAGGATCTCATTTTAAATAAATAAAAAAGAAGGAGAAACCTCATTCATCGACCTGTTTGTAAAAGGAAACAAAAGAGCTAAATGGGGCAACATGAACTGCTACGATCAGAAATAAAGCGACGCGGATAAACTGGACAATACTGCGGTAAAAGGGCAAAGGCTGAAGAAATACTTTTAGTACATTTTTTCCTCGTCAGTATTTTTCTCGCGACCTAATTTGCATTTCCTTTGAATCTAGAATAGAAGACTAGAAGACATTATACCAGACATGCCGATATAGTTCATGCAGGGATCGGAATAGTGCAATTTATGAAATTTACATCTACGCCAGTTCTTGCTATTAATGATAGATGTGACGAAATTTCACAATGTATCGTATCCTGTGGCAATAGCTTACGCTTTCAATCCTGAAAACAATTTCTTATGTTTATCAATACCGGCCTGAAAACTTCATAAAAGTTTTAAAAAAAACTAAATTGTGATAGAAAGCATGATTATATTAAAATAATAGCAATAATAATAATTTTAATGATAATAATAAAAAATAAAATAGGAACTAAAAAAATTAAATTAAGAAGTAAATAAACAAATATATATAAAAAAATATTCCTCCTGCTTTTTCTCTTCTTCTTTCTCTGTAGCAATTGAGTTTTTTTAAATTGCGAACGCTGTATTATCCAAATGATTCTGATTTATTGCATGTAAAACAGATGTAATGGCATTTTAATAGGTGAAGACACTAACAACTTGAAAGAGTCTTAACGCATGGAGCGCGGAGTTATGTATTTATTTAATTTCCTTACAGATCAACCATTTCCATCCACGCTACATTACATTGTTTGATTATCTTGGAATGGTTCCCAAAAAAACGCTGTCCCATATAGGATTAAGTTGTTTTTGTTTTGTTTTGTTGGTTTTTTTTATAATTAGTTCTCATTATTTACTGCACCAGTCCTCACCCGAAATATCAAGAAACAAAATAAAATGTGAACGAGTGCTTCCTGATCATTTTGGAATGAGCTAAATTGCAGATTAAAAAAAATAAAAGTAAAGGAAGACAGTGTCATTTGTCTTGCCGTAGACCGTTCCAATTAGTTCATGTGCATATCATACACGAGGATTTTTGCACTCAGTAACCTGCCGATAGTGTAAACATCAGTTACATATCGAAACGCCTCATTTTCCTCCCTTGTTCACTCCTCTTTATCTTCATTTCTTAGAGAGAGAGGAAAAAAGAGGGGGGGGGGGGGGTCAAATGACATCCATCTACATCCTCCTCCCAACCTTGATGTAAAAAATACATTTTTAAGTGATGGAGCCGCATGTGGACTTGGTAGAGACCTTTGCTAAGCTTCTAGTTGTGTTGCGAGGAGTTAAATGATAGGATTTACAAAAAGTAAATCTGGGGCGCTCCACTCGAGAGTGATTTGCTAGCTGCGTCATCCAAACTTCTGATGGTTTTTTTTTTTTTGTAATTCCTGGCTTTTTTCTCCACAAATTTCCGATAACAAACCTAATTTTCTCGATTCTCACCTGTTCGCAATTTTTTTTTATATCTCATGTTTAAATGTTAGTGAGCGAGTGTGAATGTTCTGAGCATCCATCCCTCTAGGGAATCATAACTCAAGACAGAGTCCAACAGTGGCAACAACATGAGCACATTACATAAGAAACGAAACTTTCCATTACTTGATCTTGTGCCTCAATGGCTTGCTTCAGTAAATCTAATCCTGGTTAACTAAACTACGATGGCAGACTAGAAGCTTTTATAGAAAATAAATGGATAGTTTAAATTAAACTTATAAGCTTGTCGTTGAACAATTATTACATTTTCTTTGAAAGAAGCCATGCACCAGTTCGTTGGGATTTTGTTTTTTTAAATTTAATTTAATTTCATTATATTTATTTGAGTGACCAAGTTCTTAAAACACTAAGGTGAACAAAAAGTGGTACTTGAAATCGTGAATTGGGAAACAAGTAAAGTGAAGAACATCTGGCCTGTCTTGAAAAAGATAACGGCAGTTTTGCATATTTGTGCTGTGTTTACTGAGAAATAATTCTTTAGATTCGCTTTGTTCCCGGCTCCATAAAATTATTCGCACTGGCTTATCGTACTTGCTCCCATTCAGTGAACTGTTGTATGTTATCAGTGTATCTTAGGAACATGGTCTTATCATCAGTGGAGAAACACATTAATTCATACATTACGGTCATTGTAACAAAGGTGTCCCTAGCCCTCAGTAAAGAAATAGAAAGAAATGGAAAGTTTCCAAAACCGGTAAAATTGAAATATAGAAATTTTTAAAAGTACAAAACTTATCTTTAAAAAAAAAAAAAAAGAAAAGTCATTGACAGAGGGCTAAGATGACTCAATCTCCCAAAAGCCGTCCTATGTGGCTCCTTCTCAATGATTTCATGCTGTGATTATAAATAAAGTTATAATAAATGTTCTTTGGCAAGCTTTATTTTTGTCCTCAAAAGTCCTTTTCTTGGCAAAAGACTTTTTTTCCCTCAAGATCCTCTTTCACAATTATGGGCGCACACAGGAAAAGAAGAGGGCGTGTAAAAAAAGAAAAACAGCAGAATCACGCATCATTTCCTCGTTAAGGGAAAAAATTAATTTAGGTAAAAATCTGGAATTCTCTCAAATTTCGCCACAAAATAATGAGTTGGCAGTCGAACTGAGGTGTATACAGCAGGAATGGTTAACTGTTCTCATCACACTTCAAGTATGTTTGGTATGTGATCTGCATTATTACCAGCCTGTTTTGAACATGAATTCACTCGGTTCTGTAACCTCTTAACGTTCAATAAATACCTGAGGCAATTCCGTTACTGCGTAAACATTGACGAGTCCATTTTCTCTCTAGTTTTGTTAGAAACAATGAGAGCATTATTTTTTTACGGGTGAGTTTACAAAGGAACTCTCTCTCTCTCTCTCTCTCTCTCTCTCTCTCTCTCTCTCTCTCTCTCTCTCTCTCTCTCTCTCTCTCTCTCTCTCTCTCTCTCTCTCTCTCTCTCTCTCTCTCTCTCTCTCTCTCTTTCTCTCTCTCTCCATCTATCTATAACTCTGCCTATCTATCGATCAATCCCTTTATTCCTTTATTAATTATTCTTCCTCTCTTTCTCTCTTTGTCTCCCTCTCTCTCTTTCTCTAACTCTTCTCTAACAAACAAACGATCTCTCTTTTCTATTTTCATGTCTGTTTCCATTATATTTTTAAGCCTCTTTTTATTTCTAGACAAGACTGCTCCTCCATCCCTTTGTACGGATTCGAGCTTATGTTACGTCTTCGCTCAATCATCAGAATGAAAAGTAAAGGATGAATGCACTCTCACAAAGTTGAAGAGTTGAATAGCTTTTCCAGAATCTTCACTGGGCGGCTCCCTTGCTTGTTTTGGCCACAAACGTATTGCCTCGAAGTGTCACCGCTCAATGAAAACGATATCTGAAACATGGTCTGCCTCATGATGAACTACAGCTTTTATAACTCAAGAGTCACGGCGAAAAGTAGTGCCAACATGCTGCCAAGACAGAGTTAAATAGATTTCCATTGTTTTTACTTGCTATTTGAAAATATTGTTTAAAACAAGGGGGGGGGGGAATATTCCACATTTTTAAAAGGATGACTTTGAAAAAAAAAAGACTGATGACGATAATGAGAGAGAGGGAGGGAACAGAGTGAGTATCAGTAGGGAAAAAGGCGGAGGGTTGTGCAGTATAATTATGTGTGTAATATGGGTTGAAGATTAAAAAAAAATGACATCTGGCAAAATTATTTGAACTTGTTAATAATAAAGATTTCCTTTCCAATCGTAACTAACTCCCAAATCAGCATACTATGCAAGACTTTTTAAATCGAGCAAAACTTGATCGAACAAATCTTTTGCTTTTTTTGCGTCGAAACCTGTATTAGAACCAAATTTTCATTTTCCATTACAAAAATAGATTTAGTTGAGATTGCCAGGAAATGAAAACATTTCGTAGCATAACCATTTGCATAAGACAATTCTTCACAGTTATTCTTGAGGAGCTATACCATTAACTGTCCATTTTATTGTTTACCTAAGCAGCCAAATAATAGAAAACACGTGCTACTCGATTTTTATGATAAAATAATATATTGGCGGAATTCCAATACAGGAAGTATGCAAGTTAATAGATCGAGGTCCGATGCTCATCAGATCAAAAGGTCAAAACTATGTTTCTGTAACAACAAGACTAGTGTTCTCTCGCTCAAAAAGGCTTGCGAAGGAAAACTCATTATGGTTGACTTTACTACTCACCATGAGCTCGTGCATCTGGCCTCGGTTCTCTCTCTTGAAGTAGTCGAGGAAAGAGCCTATAATGGGCCAGCCGGGCGGGCAAGGAAGGTCACTGAAAGGGCGGATGTGTTCCACAGCCCCAACCTTTGGAGCAGTCGGAGACGCTGCCTCTGCTGCATGGGTTGAGAAGGAATTCACAGAGGTCGCAGCCTCACCGAGCTCTTTCGCCCGTGCTGCAGAGGCATGTGGACACATTGATTGCCTCTCTGTTACAGGGCAAGAGCTGACAGACACTGGCTTAGCTGAATTTGAGTTTGAGTTATAACGATTTGTATTTGAAGAAGAGTCTTTTGGCGGCGTAAATGTGGGCGATGACGAAGGCATTGGCTGCGATGACAAAACTGATGGAGCAGGAGAGATCGGCGTCTCTTCTCTTGAGGAGTCTTCAGCATCGGTCAAGCCGTGCGTGGCTGTAGATGCGGACGAGTCTGTTTCTGACGATGACATTGCTTCCGGTGAGGGTACGGTTACTGTGGACACTGGGGCAATCTGAGCGGCTGTGTGATGACGCAAAGGACACGAGGTAACTGTTGCTAAGGAGGGCCGAGAGCAAGACAGTGCCTTGGTCACGTGGGACAAGATACGTCGAATGGCGATATCACCCATCATAAGCTGAAAAAAGGGAGAGAAGACGAACAGTCTGAAATAAATGTGTGAAGTAAAGGAGAAATGAACGACAGATTTGCAGGTGCTATAAAAAAAACTATCCGAGAAGTGTATGTGTGGAGCTTATCAAGCTGAGATTTACCACAAACATAGTTGTCGGTTGGTAACAAAGAGGAAAAGATTGGACCTCAATCGTTGAAATTTATCCCTGAACATAGAAAAAGCCTGCTGTTGTTGACCTATAGAAAGTTAAGCATCCGGGACACGTTGCTAAATGGATGTGACATAAAACCTGGTTTTAATTGCCTGCTCCGTCTTTTCAATTTATTCATATATTTTTTTTTTTTTGGGTATTCTTTTTTTTTTTTTTTTTGTCTATTTCTTAACCTATAAATGCCATTTCCTCAAGTGAGCAGTTGGGTGAAAGAGGAAACATTTTTTGTACCATTTCGCCCTCTCTTTTTTTTTCTAGGTTCGCTTGATTTTAACTTTCATACTTAATCATGGCTGTGCCTAAAGCTTTTATGCATTTAATGAATTTACGTGTACCTGTTTTCCATATTTGTAAGTCGACAACACGAATTATAATAACAACAACAACAACATTAATAATAATAATAATAATAATAATAATAATAATAATAATAATAATAATAATAATAATAATAATAATAATAATAATAATAATAATAATAATAATAACGATGATGATGATGGTGATGATGATGATTGTGAGGATATCTTTTCGAAGATTAAATAATAAAAAGAAGGAAAATTTCATATCATTTTTCAGGATCGACAGTTTGGAAATGCAGAACGAACATAACGGAAGATTATATTTAAAAAGTAACAGTATTCTGACGACACTCCGATGTTTTTATCGATTCATTGGCAGCACATTCTAAGGGACAAGATTGTAAGTCTTTCACGATTCACTTAAATGATCAAAGTTTTTTTGGTTTTTTTTTTTTTTTGAAGAAGGAGAAACCAGCCATAAGTATTATATAAACATTTGAAAAATAAAACAACCCACAACTTCTAGATGAAACCGCAACATTGACCGTCGGATGGAAACCAGCAAAGGTTATCAAATCATCATTAGAAAAAACGTTGTATGCCCTCCATTAAAGGATGAATTAAAAATTGTTGCAAAGTCATAGCAATGTGGTTAAAGTTGCTTTTAAAGCAACCATGATAAACTTAAGTATCTCTAGATAAATGTAATAACCTCTTGAACAAAACTAGTACCGCAGTAATTCCCTCCTATAACAATATCATTTACGGAATAAGATAACAAATCCAATTCGCTAGAGCAGTTGCTAACATCGCAATAAAAAATAAATGGCATAGGAGAGGATAGAAGAGAGAGAGAGAGAGAGAGAGAGAGAGAGAGAGAGAGAGAGAGAGACAGACAGACAGACAGACAGACAGACAGACAGACAGACAGAGAAGTTTTTTTTTTTTTTTTTTTTTTTTTTTACTTTTCACCAATTCGTGAGGATAAAATACAGTGTTGACTTAACATTATTATGGCCTATATCTGGAGAGAGAAAAAAAGAAAACTTATTGTAAACAAATTAGAATAAAAAGTTTCCAATATACAAAAAACGTCATGTTTTACATTGCAATGTTTACGTCGTGGTACAATGTATTTTCTTTAAGAAGACTACATGACTGTTATAAAAAAAATTCCATACAATATTAATTCATATTTTAAAATCATTGTAAAAGTACTTGCAATGGGTGAAAATTTTTCTTTATTAAATAAATAGTTTGTTTATTTCTTTCTTTTTTTTTTGCGCTTTTATCAATCTGTATTGGTCGATTTTGTTTTATGTTCTTTTGTATGATATATTTTCGATTTTTTTTAATTTAACTTTTATGGGTTATTTAAGCGTCTACAACAAGTCAAAAAGTGAAAAAAAACAAACAAAAAAAATACCGAATATATGTTGCTGTTTGACTCTTACTAATTTTTCAACTCTAAGAAGAAAAGAACAAAGAAAAAAAGAAAAAGAGAAAACCGTGGACTTTACTGAAAGGCGTCGGAGCAGATTCGTACTGTTCAAATGGTCTGAAGCAGAGTAAGAGCTCATCTCTACTTAGTAAAAAAGGAATGTGACTGTGGTTTTGTTTAAATATTCACAGAAGATGAAGACAGAGCAATGTTGTGGGAAGAGAATGCACATAGAACACACACACGCTCTCTCTCTCTCTCTCTCTCTCTCTCTCTCTCTCTCTCTCTCTCTCTCTCTCTCTCTCTCTCTCTCTCTGTGTGTCTCTCTTTTTATTTAAACATAATCTCTGCAGTTTTGTCTATCTTTTTTATAAACTTTTTTTTTTTTAATTTGTGTCTTCCTCGATTTTTCTATTTTTCTTCACCCAGTTCTTTCTGTCTGTCTGTCTATGTGTCTCTCTCGCTCTCTCTCTCTCTCTGTCTCTTTCTCTCTGTATCTCTCTCTCTCTCTCTCTCTCTCTCTCTCTCTCTCTCTCTCTCTCTCTCTCTCTCTCTCTCTTCATTTAAACATAATCTCTTCAGTTCAGTCAGTATATCTTCTTCATCAAATTTTTCATTTATTTATATCCTCACCCGTTTCTCTATCTTTCATCATCCCGCTCTCTCTCTCTCTCTCTCTCTCTCTCTCTCTCTTTTGCTTGTTCGTTCGTTCATGATCCTTCTATCTTCCCTCCATATCTGCTCTATAGTACTTGTATACCACACATCCCAAATATCGACTCTCAAACAAAACCCGTGGCCGTGGATAGAGAGAAGTGGAGGGAGAAATAGATATAGAGAGACAGACAGACAGAGAAAGAAATGGAGATGAAGCACAGTCCCAGCAAACAGGCTGTAGCTTGACACTGCGATGGACCGTGGATTAAGGATGTTATCCAATAAATCCGCATGCCCAAGCCCTCGGGATGACCCCCGGATAACGGATGCCATTCACTAATCCTTGGCCCTTTCTCGGGATATTTATGGTCTGTGTAATGTTACTCTATGGTAGGGCCTCCCTCAGGAGTATCAATATCAACAGAAACGCTTTTACTCTGGGCATAATATCTAAAACCTAAAGGTGGCCCTGTTGCCTCTTTTTACTAATACATAGGTCGTGTATACCTTTAGCATGAATCCATTGGTTTGAGAGGCTTAAAACAGATGTCCACATCACAGTTAAGTTTATAAAACATATTAAACTCTTCAAAATGTTGGGACATTTTCCCCAAGTTCTACGTTCACTTTTATGGTAAACAATACTCTACATTTCTAGTTTTACCTTCCAAAGATTTTTTTTTTTTTGGGTAAAAGATTGTAAAATTGCATGAAAACTTCCTTCCCTTTGCCCTTTATTTCCTGCGATATATAAATAGTTTGCCAAAGTTTATATTATTTTTTTAATTGATTCCGATAACATCAACATAATTATAGCGTCAACAAAAACAGCAACAAACCAAATTTGATGGAGCAATGTTAAGCGCAGTGTTAAAAAATCTTCTTGATAGTATTGTCAGAAGACAACACAAAGTGTTGAAAGATTTTCTATAGGAAAAGAAAATTTGTTAAGCTTCAGTTTTCAGCATTGAAATTAATATCCTGTATAAAGACGCAAAAAGATGATAATCTCTGTTGCGCAGGGGACAATCGTCATAATAAAAATTCTTCATTTCATAGCATTAACTTCTGAATCATTTGCTTCGCTTTTTTTATGACATTGCTATCCAAACGTTGAATTTTTTTTCCAATGGTTTGAACTTTTTTTTTATTGTGGAATAATTAATTCAGATTTTTTTGAGGTTCTTGAAACTGTTGTTCTTGTTGATGCTATACCTGTAGTTGTTGGTGTTGGTGTTGTTATTATTTTTGTTATTGTCGTTGTTGTTGTTGTTGTCATTATTATTATTATTATTATTATTATTATTATTATTATTATTATTATTATTATTATTATTATTATTATTATTATTATTATTATAAGTGTTATCACCACAACAATGAATCCTATCATGATCATTCTACGATCGCTCATAGCCCTATCAACGATAAAACGTTTGATGAAATACAATTATAGTTTTGTTGATTTTATTACTGTTTCGAAAAAAAAAAATTATTTTTTCACTTTAGGTCTTAACTGTCTTTTTTCAGGTTTGGGTCTTTTAACATTTTCTCGTTCTTTGTGAAACGATACAAAAAATGTAAAAAAATTAACG
>JAWDGP010006768.1:150000-177500 GCA_033675545.1 Elysia crispata | reverse complement strand
CAAAGACAAGACAGATAGACAGTCAGACAGACAGAGAAAGGGAGAGCAGAAAATATACAAACATAAATATGAGGCTGATTTTTCGATAACGCAATACTGTGCCTGCCAGGGAGAAAAGTAGTGTACGATGCAAATTTCTGTAAAATGCGTTTTAGACTTTTGTAATTATAACTTTGGGTTTTTTCTTCATTTTAATATCGATTATCTTGGCCTTTTTACATTCTTTTTTCCACTATTCCTCTTTGTGAAGATGTGTGTTATATTCCCTCTAAATATGACGTATATGGAGCCAATATATTCTCGAGGACAACACTGCATGAGTTACACCACTTGGCCGTGGGTAACATGATATTCAAGCCAATGTCATGTGTACTTTCTGGTATGAAAGACAAATACTAGATTTAGAAGGTTAAAAAAAAAAATCCAAAATTCTGAAAAACTTCACCTTACACGAATTTGTGACCCGCTTTTTTATGTTTGTGTAACTGACCCGTTATAATGTGGCTGGCTACACCTAAAGAAAAGAAGAAGTTATGTTGACTAACGCTCTGTGTGAGTGTTTACTCACAGTCCCGCTTCGCTAACGGTTCTCAATCTATTGTCTGTGGCGGTCTTGTGCAGGTATCATACACTCTGCTACAGGTAATTCCATTAACCTCTCTGCTAATAAGAATGAATTTTTACAACCTCACTAATTCTGCAGTTAAAAAAAAAGAAAACTGGAATACGTTTTGAGTAACCTATAATAATGCATATTAAGAAAAAATATTATTTGGATCGGATTGCGCTGTCAAAGTAGAATATGGTCTTAGTAATAATTTTATTGAACAATTTGAGGATCATCGGTATTAAATATCAGAGTTGTCTACATCACTTGCATGTGTTATTTTTCGCACAATGACAGTTTTTAAAGTGCAGCGCTGGTGGCTGTTAAGTTAAAGTGTTTGCACTGGTGTCTATGGACCTTCTTTATGGGTTCGAGCTCCACACTGCTGGGACGTGAGTTCAAGGCCCTATCTTTTAACATTTCTTTGCCCGATGGAGCCTTAAATTTGATAGGCAGAAAGGGTCTGAGATTAAGTTAAAAATACAGGAAAAAAAAAAACCACATATGATCATGGTAATGGGAGGGCGTAATTAGGAGGAATGAAGGGATTAAACCTGTGCCAAACAGAAAGCATTTAAGTGTGAGGGAATGGTCATTCTTTTTAACTACGATAGTGCTGATATGATGTACTGAAGTGGTTTGGAATTTGTTTATTCAGAATAAAAATCAGTGAATATTGTTTTAAAAGTCTAGTGATAAGCAAAGCAACCGGGCTTCAAGCTTACTTCAGTACGATAATATGATAATTTTTTTATAGTCCTACAAAACTGTGGCGAGCAGAGGGTTAAATATTGACAAAGGGTTGTGAAAACATTGACACTTGATCCTTTAGTGATCCCTGGTTATGGGAGAACCGACTTTTAAACAGTTCCTGATACTTTGGCATAATTCTATGTGCTTCTAACTATTATACTACAAGAAACTTTTTCAAACATAATAGTCTAACATTTTATCATTAACCAAAAAAAAAAAAAAAGAAACATCACACGTTATCGTTCCATCAAAGTTACTTTTACGTAGGGCATGTCCTACTCTCTTCTTGTTCGACTTATGGGATGTTTGGAATATGCCTTTAGCTAACTTAATTCTTTTCTTTTTTTTATTTGAGAGAGGGTTAGACCGAGTTTTGTTCCCTTCTTAATCAGATGTTGCAAATGAATTACTTTCCAATTTAGATTTCGAACGATTTCCTTTTCAGACATGCCAAAGTCATAATATTAACATTAACATTCATAAGCATGCCCTTAAACTTTCAGAAAAGGCAAACCGGCTGATTCTCACAAAATCTCTTCATCGATACAAACCAGCACATTTTCTCGTGCATCTTATAGAAATGATAGAATCGAAATTAGTGAGACTGTGTTTAACCTTTGATCGAACAACTGGAAGGGGAAAAACCAAAAAAGTCGTTTGCGGAGCAACACCATAAATTGTAGATGAGTGCCTCAAATCTTAGTAACGACAATGTTGTAAGATGGTTAGCTTAGGTATTCGATCTAAATCAAAGGTAGAACTTGATTACCAAGCTTAAACAGCCGAAGAATATCGCTGGTATCTGACATCTAGCGACAATACTTTGTATTATTGTTATACTTTGTCATTTTATTTCATTTTCTCTAAACCATAACAGATGGTGGGAGAGGCATTTGCCTTTTTTTCTTTTTTTGATTATTCTGTTTAACTCTTTTGCTGTTTCAAAAACAAATTCTATTTAAGTTGTGTCTTCTAATTACCTAAGTTACGATTTGTGAATGATTTTAGAGCATCTATTTATTGGTATTTATGAACAATAAACAAAATGTGTAGAATTTGAAGACTCAAGCTTAATTGAAAAAAAAAATCACAAAAAGCATTGAAATAAATTATTAATACTCCTATTTAGTTCAGCACCAACCGGGCGATTTCTGATAGAGCGCTGGTTTTACTGAAAGTGCCAGGGACTGATTCTCTATTACTTTTCAGTCATATTCTTTAATTTTATCTAAGTAATGAGGTTTCTAGTCTGAAAGGTAAAGGAAGCGGGAAAAAAAGAGAGCAAGAGACAGACAGACAGAGTGAAAGAAAAAGAGAGAGACAGAGACAGAGACAGAGAGGGAGAGAGAGAAAGAGAGAGAGAGAGGAGGAGGAGGAGGAGGGAGAGGGGGAGGAAGATTGAAAACACCAATAATATTCATCATCACGTCCGCATTAAGTTTGACAGTCCAGTGGACCACAAAATAGGTCACACAACAAACTAAAACAGGAACACTAGATCCTTCAAACCTTAAAAATGTTAACTTAAGTTAAAGCGAAAAATTAATTATCTTATTACATGAGGAAAACGATTTAAAAAAAAAAAAAAAAGAAAAAAAAAAAGAACAGCATGAATAAACGTGATATTTCTCTGATAACGTGTACATGGAGGAGTATAAGTTTCCGTGTGTTAGCATGTTGTTTTTTTTTTTTCTCCCAATCTGCCCGATCTCTGCCGGTATTAATTGGCGTGTGAACTTCTACGACGCACCGAGGCCTATGCTAAAAGCACAACCTAATGAGCGACGGAAATGTATTTTCATCAGTCCGTTTAATATTTTAGTTGCACGGTTGACAGAGAGAATTTTATAGCCGTTAGACTAAAGTAGTGAGGCAAAGCTCAATTTAACTTAGCAGTTGAAACAAGCGTTATTGCACAGAATAAATAGGTTGTTTTTGTTTTTTTTTAATTTATCTACATATCCTAAATTAAAAAAAAGAGTAAGACTAGTTTTACTAGATTTTAAAAAAGTCGGCTACTTGTGGAAAATTGTGTATAAAACAACATTAGCCGAATGATTAGAATGTGTTCAAAATTGTAAGCTTAGGCCAGTATTTACAGATTCGTGCGAATTTTACGTTGTATGGAAGCCATGCCAAAAGCATTACCTTACGTTTAGTGCAGCGGTTCTTATGTTATATGCTGCACTATTTAAATCTTACCATTTCGACAAGTTTGTTATTGCGCCGCGAAATTGTCGTATGGTATAAAATTATCATTTTCCGTAACTGTGGACTCAAATTAAATTGGAGTGAGTGGAAGACTCCAAAACTTTAAAAAATCAATATCTATGATAACCAGTAAATGACTCCTTCGTGCCTGGAATGCGTCCCACATATTTTAAGTGGTTTCCGCAGGTTTTCTATTATTGCATACAAATCAAAAATAAAACCTTGTCGCGCCACAATAAAAGGTATTCTAATTGCAACTTACCTGTACTTCCTGATCCGAAATAACGGTACTTATGAAGGAAGGAGAAGGCAAAAATGATAGTAATCATTTAAAAAGAAAAAAAAAAAGAATAAGCTTTCACTTTGCACTGATTAATTCCTATCGAACAAAGATTTAGATCTCTCCGTCGCTTGTAAAAGCATGTAATCAAGAGTCACAAAATTGTTTAAATTGGTCACAGCGAGTCCCCTTGGTAAAAAAATCCAGCGCAATTCTTCAACTTCTACGGCTAGCTCATAGCAATTAGAGCCAGTCTGTTGGCTGTCGCCGCATGTGTGCGAACAGTAGTAAACACTCGCTAATCCACGCACTACATGGCCCGCTGCACCAAGGGGGGGAAAACGTCTGCATGCACAGTAGAGGACAAATTCATTTTTATAGATCCAGGAAACTCCAAGGGTATTGAACGACAGCGAGGAGACAAGAGGTCAACGAGTGCACCGTTGTGCGTGCTATATGTTATGATTTATTCATTCACAGTAGCCCACACATACATACACAAGTCCTCCGCAGCCCCGCACAAACATTACACAAACTTCGGTCGGTTCAATCAAAATCCCATTATAAGCAGTTAGCACCGCGACCCCGCTCCTCGCTCTTATCACATGAATGTGGGACTTGCACCGTTGTAGAGCTTAAGAGACGACAAAGATATTTTACACATACACACAGTGGGAAAAAAAAATAAGAAGAAGGAAAACAGAATACGGAGATCATACGAGTCGCTTGATCTATCTTAGAATAACAATCGTTTTGTCCTGAATGGAGCCATACCAGAGGAGCTGACATAGGCAGAGGTCATAGAGATACTCCATTAAAAAAACCGCAGAGGTACTCCTCGAAATGATTGTGGAAACCTTTCCCTCTCTCTCTCTCTCTCTCTCTCTCTCTCTCTCTCTCTCTCTCTCTCTCTCTCTCTCTCTCTCTCTCTCTCTCTCTCTCTCTCTCTCTCTCTTCTCTAAGTCTTTCCCTCTCCCTTTGTCTACCTTTTTATCTTTCTCGTTTTCTCTCCCTATTTCTCTCTATCCCTCTCATTTTTCCACAATTCTCTTTCGTTCATTCAATCTCTCTCCCTCTTTTTTCAAACTTTTCCTCTTACTTTCTTTTTTTGTAATCCCTACACCCTCTCTTTCCTGCCCTTTATTTCACTCTTTCTTTTTCTTTGTCTCCTTTTTCTTTCTTTTCCTTAGCCCACCCACCCCCTCTCTCTCTCTCTCTCTCTCTCTCTCTCTCTCTCTCTCTCTCTCTCTCTCTCTCTCTCTCTCTCTCTCTCTCTCTCTCTCTTTTTCTCTGCTTCTTTCTCTTTATTGATTCGGTAAAATAACTAAGGTGAACGAAGAAATTTTTTTATTCTCTCGTAACGTTAAACAAACGAAACATCAGCAGTTTTTTCGGATAAAGATTAAAAATAAAGAGGTTGTTGACATTTAAAAAAAAACAAAAAAACCCGTTGAACGTAAGTACATTATAATCCATATAATTTTTAAAACAGACTTATGACCTGAATTAATGTTCGGTTTATTCTGTTGAGATTGGGGTTTTTGTGTCTGATTCTTTCCTTTATTTATTTATTTATTTATTTATTTTTTGTTATTGTTTTCTTTGATTGTTGTATGTTGCTCTTGGAGATGATTATGATCATTAAGTGGAAGAGAACGACTGTCTTTTTTTTTATTTTTACATTTCTGGACTTCTCTTGCAGTTTTTCCCTTTTAATATTTTCGGCAAGGTTCAGGACACTTGCGTTATTCCTTACAAAACAATTTTTTTAGCAGTTCATCCCATAAAGCTCTCACCATTTTCCGATAATCCACCTTTTACTGATATAATAAATCTTTTGAAATTTAATGGACATAAGAAGAAGTAAGAGAAAAAAAAATGTGGGATAATGAGAGAGAAAGAGGGAAGGGAGAGAGAGAGAGAGGGAGAGAGAGACAGAGAGACAGAGAGATATAGAGAGAGAGAAAGAGAGAGAGACAGAGAGAGAGAGAGAGAGAGAGAGAGAGAGAAAGAGCCAAAGTAAGCGATAACGGAATATGCTTTTCAGTGGTTTTCTGTTACCATGCAATCATTTTCAGGTACACAATAAAAGGTAAACTGTGTAATGAAAAAAAAACGCATCAAAAAACATTTGCAGATAAATTGTTTGCGGTTGACCGAGTGAAATGTACAAAAACATTAGAGAGGAAGAGAGAGAGAAGAGAAAAAAGAGAGAGAGAGAGAGAGAGAGAGAGAGAGAGAGAGAGAGAGAGAGGGAGAGGGGGAACAGTCATGAACAGGAAGGGGTACAGATAGAGAGATAAAAAGGTTTTTTTTTTTTTTTTTTGTCTAGCACACTTGAATAAAAATGTCTTATCAGATGTGGCATGGAGAACCCTTCTAATGTTTTTTTTCTCTTCTCATAATTTATCTGATTGTCTGTTAGATCCATAAACAAGTTTTGGAATTTCTTTTCTCACAGAAGCCATGCAGGCTTTCATGCAAGAAATGCAGGTTTTATGATTAAAAAAAAATTGTGATGAAAGTTCTTTTGATTTAAAAAAGAAAAAAAAAAGTTGCTGCTATGAAGTTATGCGGTAATTTCGTATGAATGTTTAGTTAGAAAGTGTCACGATTTTGCTACAATAAGTCCTTCGCGAAAGAAAATAAAAGCTTTCCTTTTTTCGCACTAACATATCAATTGCAAACTAATTTAAGGAAGAAAATGCAGCGGATAAAAATATTTGAGTACTACACCATTGTAAGCGCTATCGGAATCACAATTACCCTCATGGACACTCTCAGATGACCCATGATTCTTTAGATCAAGATGCTCAAGGTATCAAAAGGTAGTGCAATGATAGCTATGCATTACAGAGAACAAAGCGTTATAGCAAAGAGGCTCTCACCAAACCTGTAACTAAAACTATAAATTATATTCTTGATGCTTTTATAATTTTTTTTTTTCGAGGCTACACAAAACTTTCAAAGCACGGGGGTTGTTTTTTTTTTTTTTTTTGAGGGAAAGGTTTTAGCAGCTAGCTAAAGCTTCGACCACTAAAGCTTCGACCGCTACGTAAAAAAGAACTTAATTTTTGTTTCACCTTTTGATTAACTTTGGTAGTACTGAATTGCGTGGCGTCCTCTTGAGGAGCATTTAACAGGAAACTAGCTCGTTATTGCAATGCTGAAAGTTAAAATGCCTAAGCTTTTACGGTGTCGGTTTTTATTTAATTCCATTTTTTTTACAACTGAATCAAGCGTAACGATAGGTTGTCTTTTATTGTTTGCTTTGGAATCTCAGCCTTAAAAAAAAAAAAAGAAAAGAAAAAAAAAAACTGGAAATGAAATCTACAACATTAGAACATTCGTCAAAGATCATAGTGATTATATTAGATACAAATCGATGATTCAAAGAGATGTTTGCAGTCGTGGGTTTATTTTTTTTTTTTTTTCTGATAAATAGTTTCATAAAGCGCACTGAATCATGTTTATTTATTGCCCTCTTTTGTTCCTCTTTATCAATGATACCTCGCCTGTCGGAAAAAAGAGACTGTAAAATCAGGCCCAAAACTTATAAATCATCTTTACGAATGTGGGTCTAGGATCCACAACATATGGATCTTCTGGATACCAAGGAGGACATTCTTGCCCACTCTCAGAACAATCTAATAGAGCGTCCATCAATGACAAAGAAAAACTGGCCTTGGGAAGTCCACTAAAGAAGTCTAAAACGCTGAAATCAAACACAGAATGCAATAAATCTCACGTTTTTTAAAGCCTTAATTTGATAAAAGAAAGAAATTCTAGCCAAAAAATTTCGTCTAAAAAAAGGATAAGTGAACGTAATGTTGCTTTTATAGTTGAGGAAAAACAGATCAACTGATTTTAAAAAAAGTTATACAAATAATATTTAAGTTAAGCAAGATCTTAAAAAAGAAACTCCGATAAATAAAAAAAAAACTTTTTGGTTCATAGAAAAGAAAAAAAAAAGAGTGCTTTTTTCAAGTATGGCTGAAAATGGACAGGACACTTACAAAAGAGATAACGGAAAAAAAACAATGTACGTCATGGATAACTAATCTTGACCAAAGAGAAAACAAAAACTGTCGAGATCTATGTCAAGAATATAAGTATCATCAAAAACTGAACCAAAGAAAACAACCCACAATAGACTGACCCACGAGTGTGACCCTCCCGCACTGGACAGTTGGACACTGTCCACTAGTATTTGATAACGATCGTTAACAATCTAGATAATATGAACCCGTAGGAAGCACGGAGATTTCCAGCAACAGCTTTTCTAGCTCTGTGGACCTCCAGCAGAGAGACAAGGACAGGAGGAAAGAGTGGGTACATAGTTTAGTTCACCTTTCACACAATGCAAACATGATTATATTTGGTTTCTCACATTCCTCTCTTTACTATTGCCCCCCCCCCCCCTACCTCTCTCTCTCTCTCTCTCTCTCTCTCTCTCTCTCTCTCTCTCTCTCTCTCTCTCTCTCTCTCTCTCTCTCTCTCTCTCTCTCTCTCTCTCTCTCTCTCTCTCTCTCTCTCTCTCTATCTCTCTCTCTGTCTCTCTTCCTCTCCCTCTCTCTCCCTCTCTTTCTACCTCTCTCCCTCTCTCTCTCTCTTTCTCTCTCTCTTTCTACCTCTCTCCCTCTCTCTCTCTCTTTCTCTCTCTCTATCTCTGTACTTTCTTCTTCTGTCTTTAATTCCCTCCTGGTCTATGTTTCGGTCCACCTGATGTTAAAAGGTTATTGACTAAATATCTCGTCTCATATCTCATTTCCTCTCTCATGCTCCCTCAGTCGATGTATTTTTCAATCTTTCTCCCTCTGACACTATTCTTTTTTTTTTTTAAATCTCTGTCTATATCTTTGTGTGAGTACATTTCCCTGATACAGCATCCTTTCCTTTTATCTATGTAGACAAAACAATTTGGAAAAATTCTTGTCTGATGAGTTTTGGTAACTGTATATTCTTGCATTTTTAGAGTTTCAATAAACCAATGTCTTGTAATAAGAGTAAAAAACTTTCTCTTTCTTTGCACCCAACGTGTTTGATTCTCGCCACACCCTATTAAAATTCTCTCTAATAACCTCTTTGTGCTGTCCTGGCCCCAGGGTGCATTCCAAGGACTCCGATTAACGCAGCAACATCCCCGCGAGTTTGAACGCTACAAAGAGCGCTATATATAGAGAAAGATCCAAACAATACTGCGAAACTAAACTAATTTTGACCAGTACAGCAAAGTACTTAAAAAAAAGGAAAGGAATTTTTCCGTATGAGAACTGAGTTAAGCCGGGAAAATTAACGCATAGAATCGCCTACGCTATCTAATTTCTGGGTAACTGGTCGATCCTTTTTCATGAATTTAGTTTTTTTGAAGTTATCTCAAAAAATAATCAACTAATTTGTTTGACGGGTACCTTATTCGAATCTCGCTAGCCGGTTATATTTCACTGACAGATCACTTTTTTTTTAACTCTTGCCGTAAAGGCACTAAAAAACAAGACTTTAAGAAAAGGATTACGTCTGTGAAGAAAATCCATGACTTTCCATTTATAAGTGATGGATGAAGAACAGAAGTTTTCAAATTGCATAATATTGTCAATGGGTAAGAGAGTGAAGATATACAAGCGTTCTAAATGTCAATTGACAATTAAAAGGAAAGAAAGAAAAAACGCAGACACGGAGAGACTGTGACCGAGAATGTACGTGAAAAAATGCGGAGACAAAGAGAGAGAGAGAGAGAGAAGAAGAAGAAGAAGAAGAAGAAGAAGAAGAAGAAGAAGAAGAAGAAGAAGAAGAAGAAGAAGAAGAAGAAGAAGAAGAAGAAGAAGAAGAAGAAAGGAGGGAGGTACTAGGTAGGTAGAATGAGATTAAAAAAAGGAACGAGTATTTTAATCACTACTTAAAGAGGTGCTTGAGTTCTTTCAATACTATTATTCAGCAGTTCATTTTCTTCAATGGACAGTATAGTACGGTACAGCAGGTAAGCATGACATGGAGAAACCACGCGTGACAAACATCAGCCGCTAGAGTGCAGAGCTCTATAAATATCCTATCATCTTCTCTCTTAGTGTGAGTAAAGTCGAGGCATGGAAGGTCCCCAGTGTTTGTAGCCTACCCTGGATACCATAACCACTGCTGGGAAAGGTCAACCCACTTGAAGATTCCCTTTAGGCTAAACAAGCTTGTGTGGCTTGGCACTTTACCTATCCTTTTAATTTCTTGCCCTTTCCTGCATTTCCTCTCTACCCAAGTGTGCTTCCTTCCCACAGTCTATTTTGTACCACTAAATTTTCATAAATGTAATAATTAGTAATATTTTAAAAACTAAGGAAAATTGCAAATCAGAATGCAGTGGTGAAAAGCACTTAAAATTCCCGTAATATCTTAAGAAAATTAAAGAGAAGTAAAAAAGAAAAGGGAAGGTAAAATAAAAATTAACGTTATCATAAAATGTTCTTTCTATACCAATCTTACCACTAGTATGATAATTTTCATCATAAAATTCATAGTTTAAAAATAGCATCCCAAAACCTTTAAACATTCATTTCACAGATACCATTGGAAGTTCAAACCACAAAGAAACATAGGGTATTTTCAAAAACTTTATCGCGAGATCTTAAAAGTCACTAGCACTCATCAAACAAAAACATTCCAATGGTTTCGAAACAAAGGACGACTTAACAATTAAAAATAGCAAAGCGATCACAAGGAACCACACTATCTCTTTCAAATGGGGACAAAGAAACGAAAGGGCCAGTCCAATGGCTTCCATATTTTGAACTGAAGGAACAAAGGCAACCAGCAGATTCTTAACGAATTGGGTGAAGATTGGTACCAGATCAACCCAGACGTGCCAGTGAAGTTAGTCGGTCGAGCACCTGTGAGAGATCTGGCCAGCTTCTCAACGCAGCCTCCTTTAATCCTCAGCACTGAACTGTCCTGAAAACCAACGATGTCAGCTATGTACCAACCAATATCAATTATTTAGCCTTTTAGTTTTTTTCCACCTTCCCCTCTTTCCTCCTCTGTTTGTCTGTCTGTCTGTCGTCTGTCTGTCTGTCTTCTGTCTGTCTGTCTGTCTGTCTGTCTGTCTGTCTCTGTCTCTCTGTCTCTGTCTCTCTCTCTCTCTCTCTCTCTCTCTCTCTCTCTCTCTCTCTCTCTCTCTCTCTCTCTCTCTCTCTCTCTCTCTCATGTAATTAAAATTTATTGTGTTCGAAAGTTATAAAACAGTTCTTAGATAACTCTTTCACTACTACTACTACTACTACTGCTACTACTACTACTACTACTACTACTACTACTACTACTACTACTACTACTACTACTACTACTACTACTACTACTACTACTACTACTACTTCTACTACTACTTCTTCTTCTTCTTCTTCTTCTTCTTCTTCTTCTTCTTCTTCTTCTTCTTCTTCTTCTTCTTCTTCTTCTTCTTCTTCTTCTTCTTCTTCTTCTTCTTTCTCTCAGTCCATGTCTTTCTCTCACGCAAGACTAGCGTAACTATAATTATAACAGACAATGTATGATTAATCGACGTTAAACTGTAAAACAGAAGTAAGAACAATGTACTAAGCTTATAAATCTTGCCAAATCTTATTGTTACTATTTCAGCAATATTTGAGACAAGTTATTAATTTTTTCAGTTTGAACATAGATTACGACAAAGACGTAATATGTCCATTGTACTACAAACGGACACCATATCTCCATTTCGCTTTTGCAACATTACCCCATTGAGTATAATTTGAACTTAACAGAAGTATGAGAGACAAAAAAAAAAAAAAGGAAAAAAGGAAACAAGCTTACGCGATAAAGTAAGAGAAAATAAAACTTTGATCAACCCACAACAAATTTTCAAACCAATAAAGTTTTAAATATCAAAACCGGAAATTTGAATGAAGCATCGCTATTTAAGTCCTAATATAAATAACGAATGTAAAAGGATCTGAAAGAATATAACAAAAATAGAAAGGAAGATTGTGTAATGTCTTTGTTTGTAAAATTCAATTGTCAAGGTGTGAGGTACACGAAACTCCAGTGAGAGCAGGTGAGCTTGTTTTTTCACCAGGAGGTAAACATCAGATGAAGTGGGAATCTCGGAGTTTGTATTTTGAGTGCCATGCCTAAGGGAACACCATCATGCGAATTGGGTTTGATGAATCTCAAGGGAAATCAGAAAGTCGAGCTATGCACCTTACGGACACAAATCTAAGTTAAAGAAAAATAACGGCAAAATTTAGAATCTTAGAATGTAGAGAGGCGTTTCGAAAAGGCAAACAAAAGGCTTATAAATGTGAGATACTTGTTCGGAAAGAGGCGGCAACAGCTTATTAGAGAAGTAACAATAATAATAACCATAATAATTATAACTAGTAGTAGTAGTAGTAGTAGTAGTAGTAGTAGTAGTAGTAGTAGTAGTAGTAGTAGTAGTAGTAGTAGTAGTAGTAGTAGTAGTAGTAGTAGTAGTAGTAGTAGTAGTAGTAGTAGAAGTGATGGTGGTGGTGATAGTGTTAGTATTAGAAGTAGTAGTAGTAGTAGTAGTAGTAGTAGTAGTAGTAGTAGTAGTAGTAGTAGTAGTAGTAGTAGTAGTAGTAGTAGAAGTGATGGTGGTGGTGATAGTGTTAGTAGTAGTAGTAGTAGTAGTAGTAGTAGTAGTAGTAGTAGTAGTAGTAGTAGTAGTAGTAGTAGTAGTAATAGCAGCAGCAGCAGTAGTAGTAGTAGCAGCAGCAGCAGTAGTAGTAGTAGTAGTAGTAGTAGTAGTAGTAGTAGTAGTAGTAGTAGTAGTAGTAGTAGTAGTAGTAGTAGTAGTAGTAGTAGTAGTAGTAGTAGTAGTAGTAGTAGTAGAAGTGGTAGTCGTTGTTGTTGTTGCCGTTGTTGTTGTTGTTCTTATTGTTTTTGTTTTGCAGTAATGGCGGGGTATGTTGAAAGCAGTAGAAGTAAAATCAGCAAAAGACGTAGTTTTTGTGAAGGTAATTATTTGTCTTAAGCATCGTTAGTTTCTTTGATGTTTTTGCTAATATACCGAGACTATTATTTTTAAGTCGCAACAAAATCTTAAATCATGAAATGGAGGAGAAAGAAAAAGATCTGTAACAAGCAAACCTTGCTGGGGTATGAAACCGAGAAAGTAGTCCTATTGAAAGGGAAAAACGAATCGTGAATGACACCAGTATGACGAGAAGCCACTTTGAAAGACATAATAGGCGGTCCAGTGTTTTAAGAAGAGGATCAAGGTACCGGTGAGGTTTGCTGTGGCGACATGCTCAACAGAGTCATGACAAGATAATCAGCTCAACTGATTGTGCAGGGCCAGGGCTCCCATGACACTGGGGGAAGCTTTGAGGCTCCAGGGCGGCCTCACCTGCCACGGCTTCCTGGCACCTGCCGTTGGCTCCTCCAAAGCCTTGGTGAGTCTTCCGGAGCATGGGAACACTTTCAAGTTCAAATATTTAAAGGGTTACAAAAAAAATGTTAAAACCACTTCAACAAGAAAATCTTCTTAACAAAAGCATCGTGATGTTTTTACATTCCAGATAATTACAATTTTCCCATGGCGCTTTGACTGCAACAGTCGAAATTAAATTGTATTTGGTGCTTGCTTCGAAACTTTTGCAGCCTAAGAAAACATGTATTTTCCCGCACCCATAGACGATTGAAAGGCAAACGAGCCATGAGATTTTACTCATTTTAAGGCCATTAAGAAATATCAAACTTAGTCCCAAAAAATGAGGACTCACAACATAATACAGCCGCAATATACATTTTCGAAAGCTACAAAAAAAAAAAAAAAGACACGCAAAGTTGCAAAAGAAAGCAGTGCTCCACAGTAGAGAGAGGGTTAAGATAATGATTGATAAACACCAAAGAACTTCTGATTACTTGGTCTTAAATACTTCTCGCTGTTGACCAACCGGAGTTCGTTTGATGATATTAGTCTTACGCAGATAGAAAGTGCGAGAGAAAACAAATTTTTCTCTTCATCTCTTAAGATTTAGTTAAATCCAGATAACATTGCAGAAAAGTTGATTGATTCATCAAATTCAAAAAAAAAAATTTTGAAATAGGGATTTGACCCATATCCAGTCGCTTAAGACTGCAAAATGATATGCAAAGACACAAGGGCTTGTTTTGTTAGTTTTATCTCCAAATCCGGGGATGTTACGAAAGTATCGTTCTATTATCAAAGTCACAAAAATAGGGAAACACAAAACTTCTTTTATATTTTAATCTATAAAAGTCCACATCTTATGCGAGTAATGAATATTGTTCATAAAATGTGGTATAGAGGATATTGTAGGCTAAAGGTTCTTGACTTTTCAGTTTCAATATAAGAGAGGTGTGAAAATATCTCAGCTACATAATAAATAATTACTTGATCCCTTTTCCCTGAGCTCATAATAATTAAAAGTATTTCTAATTATAAAACGTTATCTACCTTTTTACACATAAAGATTAAGTGTGGATGGAACAGTCGCAGGAAAATTCTTCGTTCTCAACAGCCCTTTTTACATAAGATTTCTTTAAGTTCGACGAAATAATATGACCACTAATGTGAAAGATCTTGTTCCAGGCACGACCCAAGAGCATATTTGTATATGATGTTTCTTGAACGGAAAACTTTAAGGGCAACTGAATTTTAAAAAAGCGCACACTATTAATAGCAAGAGAAGTGAGAACAATTTGTCTCAATTAGGGTGCAAAATTATCCTTCAATCGGATTGAATATTATATTAAACAAAATATCCCACATTAATATGTGACAAAAAAAATTTCAGACCGCACTGCAACCATTACTCCAAAAGCCTTTTAGTTATACGAGATTTGCCTTGTACTCTTTGGCTTGCAAAGTTCGGTTAATACAGAGAGAAGGTAGTCAAACCTTTAACCACCTATACTACAGCCGAGGCAACAACAGGCAGGTTAGCTGCGGTCTGTGAGCCCCTTTAGACCGTCCCTACAGTAACTGACCCTTTATAAATCCGATGATTTATCGTCTCTGCCTGTGAATGCATGTCGTCTTTTATGAAACGGTCAGCATTAGTGAGGGATTTAAATGTCGTCAATCAACTCTTCCCTTTCCAAGTCATTTAACGCGACTGAGCTTTGTGAGTGCATCGCGCTCCGATTCAGATGCCACAGAAATGTCCCAAAAAATTCATTTTAAAAGCCTCTAAAAAGCACGCATATCACTAGCGGTGATCTGAGAATGCTTTGATCCTATATTGTGTTGTTTCAGACATGTTATTTTACATTTTGAGAAACAAAGTAAAAAAAAATAGAAGCTGTAAAATATGCGCTTACACTGTCTTTGCAAATTGACACCTAAAGCTGTATTCGTGGCACAACCCATTTCAGTTCCCACAGTAATGTTAGTTTAAATGAAACAGTTTCTAGCTCGGGGCTAGCTATTAAACTTTAATCAGGAAAAAAAAGAGGTATAAGTATCGCGCGCTCTAGCACAAGCTAATCGTTGCTATCGAATGAAATTCTGGCAGTCCCACGATAAGTTTTTTTTTGTTGCTATTCCCGCTATTTCTTGTCTCATGCACAAAATGGCAAAATATGTGGCCTTTCCCAAATACCTGCAATGATGAAGATGAAAAGAATCGCTCTCATTCCTAACGTATTATCATGCATTTTGCCTGACATGCTGCTAAAATTATATCTATTAAAAACTACATGATCCCTAAGCAAGAGAGCTTGAAGAGAGCGGTATTTTAGTAGCAGGATTGGTAGTCATTTTCAAGAACATCAGTTTAGAAGTAATTACAAATACGAAAATCCCGTTACACTTAAACATTTTTCGTACACTTCAAAAATCATTGGAATGTGAAATCGCCGCTGCACCGCGAGGCTAACTGGTTTTGTTGAATGACTCACATCAATCTCATACTGTACCATGAGTATCCTAAAAAGTTCTGTACTGTTAAAATCTTTTGAATTTGTGTTTCCAGTGAGTTCTATTGTGATTTTCAAACAATATCGGAAAAAAGCACATTCAAAAAAATTTACAAAGATGTAGACAAATGAAAAAAAAATGTTATCTTAACGTGCACTTTATTTTTTCCATATTTCTTTAGAATCCGACAAGAAAAGAAATGAATTGAAATGTATATCCTGATAATGAATGAACAAAAACTATGATTTCAGAAATAAGGTTTTCTCTATGCGATTAAAACAAGCAAATGAAATCTTTTACAATTAAAAGTGGTTCTGTGAGCTGTCGGTTGTTAAGTCCCTACAGATGCTGCTAGTGATGGCGATAACAGTAGAGATGGCCATGATGCTTTTTTTTTTTTCAATTTTGTAACATTTACACAGATACAATTACAAGGAAAGTATTAAAGTTTCCTTTTTAATTGTTTTGCCTCGCTACATTATATATCTACATTTTGACGCAGTTGTTGCTGTTGTTGTTGCTATTGTTGTTGTTGTTGCTGTTTTTGCTGTTGTTGCTGTTGTTGTCGTTGTTGTTATTATTTTAAATGAGATAAAACCTCTAGGAACATTAAAATGACAAATAAACAAATTCGTAGTAATTAGAGATCTATCAATTAATCTATAATCGAGCGTTGGTGTATACCGTTACTCCTTAGTTGATTTCTATCAGACATAATATTAATCCCAACTGCTCACACCGCACTCCGCAGGTTTTCGTGATCAGAATCATAAAGCAAAAAAGGCGAGAGATGATTCGAAACAGTCTTCGAGAAATAAAATAAAACTGCAGCATGGCTCAAATCTATACACAAATTATTCCTTTAAACAAAATTATCTACCTTGTTTAATCCGAGTCATGCTAATGGCTTTAAACAAAGTATTGCCGAGTTTTGTTTAATTTACCAGATAAACTGGTCCTGGCTAGATCTAGATCTAATAACTTTTAGACGGGCTATCCAGGTGTGGAAGAGTCTGTCAAAAATCATGGTTGTTGACCCGAACTTGAACAAGGCAGGGCGGGAAATCAACGGTCTTAAATAGTGAGGCTTATCCGAGATCGATGGACAATCGTGGTGCTGTGACACCGACGCTATCGTGGTCAACACGTCCAGGGTAGGCGGAGCGAGTGTCATCCTGTGAGTACACTGTAGCCACCAGCACAGATAAACAAAACGGCTTTAAGGTAATACCACGCTTCAAGTGATGTAGCGTGGGACAGCTGAAAGCTGAGTAATTTTGCTTTCCATCACACAGTCGGTGGTACCTTCATCCCACCCAGCCGTAGGAAACTCCAAGGAAAATAATTCCAAAGTAGAAACAAATAATGGGACGGGGCGGAGCCTCAGAAAAAAGAAATATAGGAGCAAACTGTTTTAGTGTCTTGTTCCGCTTTTTTTATGGACATCAACTCTTCTTTGTTTAGTCCCTATAAATTGGTTTCATGTTCAAATTTCTTTTTCTCCATTTTACAATTTTTTTTCGCTTATATCTTACGCAAAAATTCAATAAAATGCTTTGGATTAAAATCTCCATTTCTTGGACATCAAACAGAATTCTTTGGATTTTGACCCGAGCAGCTGCATCTAATGGACCCCCTGGTTGGAATCTTTATCTCTAAGACAGGAGAAGAGGATTCTCTTTTATCTTGTATCGCAGCAGGACACCCGCACATGTAAAACTGTAGATATAGGCCCAAAACACAAATCATCAAATGACCACGGTGTCTCACAGACTGCAAACAATGATAAAATTAAGTAACACATGTCTAAATCGCGAGGAATACGAACCTGTTTTTCCCATTTGTCTCCCTCTTGACTGGACAAACTTGAAAGAAAACGCTTCATTTTTTGGCTTTTCATTATCTAGCGCACTTACATCTATGCTAATTGGCGCATAACTTCTATCTTTTTCTTCGATATTTTTCTACTTGTGTAACTTTCAGCTTTCAATTTGCCATCCTTTACTTGTCCCATCTTTTGTCGCAGTACTGCCCTTCCGTTCAGTTTGCCATCACTGGGCGTGATGTCCCGTCGTCCACATAATATTTCCTTTTCTCTCAACCTCTAGCTCCGCGGGCGGTAGGTAGCAAGAGAATTCTTGACTAATTGTTCCTAAGAGCTCATCACTTTGAGAGGAACCCAGGCGGAGATATTTGAGACTGGAGGCTCTAACAAGACATGAGAACACAAGACACCACCCAGAAGACTCCCTGCTGACCACAGAGAGCTCTATTGACGGTTCACAAAGGCTACAACTTCCCTGTAGTTCGTGTCTTTAGAATCTCCTCACAAAAGCGAACTTTTTCCTTTCCGATCTCTTTGAACTTTAACAAACAAAATACATAAAGAAAAAAAAAGAAAAAATAATAATAATAGGATAGAGAAAAACGCAAAGAACAGAGCATAAAAAAAAAAGCTGAACAGATTTCAAAAATATCCATGAGTAACAAAGGTGTTTAAGCTCGTTCGAAATCAGGGGATCTGGTGTAAAATGAGACACTCTAAATCAGGGAGAATGAAAGAAAGAAAATAAAGGGAATTTCATTTCTTAAAAACAGGCGACCCATGCACGCAAAAATATCAGCATTTTGACAGACTCTTTGAAATTCTGGTTCATTGGAAATCGGAAATGGGTGCTTTAAGCGGAGCAAACCGAGTTTTCTCTCAAAGGAATTAAGAAAGTAATCATCTCCAAATCAGGGTACAACTAAGAGATTTTCAAAATCGTGTCTGGTGGAAGTATGACTATGGTCTAAACACTTGGTCGAAATATTACTTAATTTATCATTCAGTTGAGACAAACAGCTTGATGTATATTGTGAAATATTGGAGAAAACGTGTTTTGCTCGTCGGCTTACTCTCTATTTCTTCTATTTCATTCTTGATTATGATCTATCGCATGGTATCGACACATTAAATAGCTTTTACAATTTATGATCAAAACATCATGTATTTTCCCTTTCTTTTCCCATATACTGCTGTTCCTCAACTTACTTCACGATACCTTTGATTCGCTTTACTTCAGCGATTTTTCAAGGTTTGTCTGTGGAGACTTAAATCTAAGCAGTGTCTCGTTCTACAGAACCAGTAACCCTGAAGATTATAAGAAAAGTTAAAGAGTTGACTATGACTTAGACCGCATAATTATATTTACAAATGTTTTGTCCTTTTTTTTCGTTTTTTATAAGTCCAAAACTACCAGCAAACTGTTGTAAAGAAAAAAAAAATGAAATTTTCAATGACTTGGACAAGAGATGCACAGCCTCTCTCGTGGGAGATTCAAGGGCTGTGCGTGGGTTTATTTGAAAGATAATCTTCTAGGAGCAAGCTAACGGCGAGCCACTTTCGGCGCTTAGCTGAATTTTTTTAAAGAAATTATAAAAGGAGAGAAGACAGGAAAAGACTTCTTTTGCATCCTAGAAAGAGGGTTTAGATTGCACTTAAGCGGACCAATTATCCCAAAATGAAAAGATATGTGAGCCTTCTAGAAAACTTAATCCATCAAGGGTTCTTGCATGTCCTGGCATTGAAACAAAATGAGACATAAGCTATGGGTTTCATCATGTCGATAGCTTTTGAAATATTTTGACTTGATTATCCCAACACATCGATCATTTCAATTTTCAAATTTGTTTCATACATTTGAAGGAATGTTTTATTGTTGTTTTTTTTAAGTATGGAATATTCGATTTAAAAAAAATAAACCCACCGGATTTTTTTTAAAACACACCTATCTAAGACCTTACAGGTCTCTCTTGAAGTTTCATAAGAGGAGCGATTGATCTAAGACATCATCACCTCATGAATTGGTTAAAAAAAAACACCCATAAAAAAAGTCTGTCATTGTCATGTTGTTGGTGTGAATTGATAAAAAAGTGTAAGTTTTCGAACTATTTCATTCGCATGATGCTTCAAACAAAACAAAACAAAACAAAAAAATAATAAAAATAGCTGTAGTCGATCTTTTCCATAGATTGAAACGTACAGGGTATAGGTAAGTTATGTACAGCCAATGCTCATGACAACGTTCATTGCAATCTAAGACAAGCCTTTAATATGTGTACGCTAAAAGCTTTACACTTCTTCAGGATGAATAAATATGGAGTTAGCGGGATCTTCACCACGTCTCGCGATGGGCGCACACCTCTCCATGAAGAGCCCATTATGTGAATATCTTGCACTCCAACGTTCTTAAAAGGGCTGTTCGCATAGCTCTCGTCCACTGGTGCAACAGCCTCTTGCAGCAATTTACTTGCTTCAGGTGGTCACAGCCAACTGGACAGGGTGCTCGTCTTTCCCGACACTGCTCATGGTCTGACATCGCAAACACAACGTTTAATTAATCCCTAGAGGAACGCATCGAAAACACGGAATTGAAGTGATAAACATGCTCGGAGAAAGAGCTGGGAGCTGAGATGCAAACCTATGTCAAGAGCTGTAACTTTCACGAGTAGGTGGCTTTACCTATTGCCACAAGTGAGAGTAAAAAAGAAACCACCATCCTCATCTTCATTTACGGAGGACCAATTCAGCATTAGGGCGTTTAGTAAATAATTAAGCGGAGAGGATGTAAAAGGTCTTAGCTCTAAGGCTGTTTATTTTATTTTCCACCATTATTTTCTTTGTTCCGCAATCCTAGCGAGTCTCACGGTAATTTTATAAGCTAGGTTATCCTGACAAATTCATTCCGTTGGGTCAAGCCACCAAGAGTCGCATCGAGTTTTTGATTGTCAAGAAAGTCACAGGCAGGAGAGTGAGGGTTATTTTGTGGTTATAATGACAAACTGAATAAGAGAAAATGTACAACACCTTATGAGCTCCACAGACAGTTTGATTGAAAGGAAAGAAGAATCTTGCCTCTGAAATTCAGACCAAAGAAAGGAAGAGAGAGAGAGAGAGAGAGAGAGAGAGAGAGAGAGAGAGAGAGAGAGAGAATAACAGACCAAAGAAAGGAAGAGAGAGAATAAAAGAGCGAGAGAGTATAAGAGAGAGAAAGAAGAAAAATATGAGAGAGAGAATGATGATCATATTTTACCCAATTTTATTCTGTCGCGCCAAAACAAGTGGGCTTCTAATGTCTCTGGATAACGACCTTTGCTATCAGGTTAACATCCATTCAGGATCAAGTCATGTACAAACATAAGTACATTGTAGTACTAGCATCCAGTATCTGGGATAATGGCTTCGAGATAACTTTATCTGTCCTAGCGGCCCAGTTTCACAGGACAGGCAAAATTTAATGAAAGAATGATACTGATAACAGAGAGACTAAGAGAATTGGCAGTGTTCCGCGCATAATTAGGTCACACTATTAAAAGTCTCAAAATAATAAGTGCTCAAAGAGATTAGAGCTACTATTCTAGTCTTGTGTATCTTCATTGACATCCGAATATATTTATAATAAAACGTACGGTCATCGTCTTCGATTAATGGTTTTTAACAGCATTGATCTCGCACTTTAAAATTCCATCACAGATAACAGAAGTGTTTTACAGTAAACTCTAATTCTGATTAACACGTTATTTTTCATACTATTGCTACTTTGCGTAAAAAGTTATTTAGGAACCTTATAATAATTGCGTAAGTTTTATCACTAGATTATACCCAAAATGTATAGTGAAGTATGTAGATTGCCCAGTTTGAATATTTATCAAGGATAAAATGATAGATAGTAGAAAAAAAAATTCTCACGCTCAACTGCTGCATCAACATGCGCTGAGAGAAAGACTCCCTGGAAGTCTTCAGACTGCATGGGGTCACTATATCCGAGAGACGTCGCGTGCATCAGGGCTAGCTGGGTATTATAATCGTCTGATGTTGTATCTCCCAGACCTCTAAGATGTGGAAAGCCTTAGATGTGTTCACGGTGTAAGAAATTAAGGCTCTCGCAGGCCCTCATGCGTGATGGTGGAGGAGTTGCTCTACTTTAAAGATGGTATTTTAAATTCAATGCTTTTACTTCGGTCGACTCAGAGAACACGTCATGGTTATCAGCTTTATATTTTGTGGTTTTTACTAAATCACCTAGATTTTGATGATAAACAGACACTTGAACTACATCTTCAACTCTAAGCAGTGCAGATAACACAGGTTGAACTTGTTTTCTTGGCGTTTATGTCAGAGAACCTCAGGATCTTAGTCCCCTGCACCTACTAACAGATAGGGAGAGTCATACCTAGAGTCGTGGTCGCAGCATAGACAGGGCGCGGCGGGCAGCAATGAAACCAAACGGTTATCTGTCAAACGTCCGCATGGCCCCAAAATGGCATAGTTAGATTTTTTCCCATGCGTGAAACAGGTTCGTTATGAAGTGAAGATCAAGAAAGCAGTAAATCTTTCCTCTTCCTTCCCGTCCAGTGACGCCGTGGGACCAGACATGAATGAACTGAGTTGAGACTGAAGAGAGGTTCTGTCGGACCTTGGGTCTATAGGATCACTAGGACGAACTGAAGCGGGCCCCACATGGACCTAGATCTAGTAAGTTAGTGCTCTGGCACAGATTTGGAGAAGGTAATTTTATTTTTCTAATATTCTACTTTACGTACTCTGTTATTTCCACAAGTTCAGCATTAGTTAGGCACTGTTAGGTTTTTTAGTAAATATATTCAGGTGTTTAGTTGCCTTAGGTTTTACCTATTTTTTACCTTGTTTTAGCAATGAAGTAAAGCAAATATCTCTCTCTCTCTCTCTCTCTCTCTCTCTCTCTCTCTCTCTCTCTCTCTCTCTCTCTCTCTCTCTCTCTCTCTCTCTCTCTCTCTCTCTCTCTCTCTCTCTCTCTCTCTCTCTCTCTCTCTCTCTCTCTCTCTCTCTCTCTCTCTCTCTGAAGAAATTCAGCAAACAGATAGGACAGCAAACAGCACATTACGATTTTGAGGGAACAGTGCAAGAAAAAGAGAGATAGATAGAAGAGGGAAGGGGAGATACAAAACCAGGCTTAGTGAGATATGTGAGACCGAGAAAAGGAGTAGAAAGAGAACAAATTTTAAAAGTTAAAAAAATTGTTTTCAACGAATGAAAAAGACGCTTTTAGCCATGAAATTAAAAAATAACTAAAATTCAGAAATTGTGGCATCACATTTTGCAAAACACTGAAGTACACACAGTTGAATCAAATAAATTTACATCCTGTTAACATCATCTTCACAAAGAAACGAATCTAAGCTCAGATAAGATTGTTTTTAAAAACAGAAAAAAAAAAAATAACTAAAAGCTCAACCTGCTTCATTCAGCTCAGAGGAAGCGTCGACGCTGACCTGTTAACCACAACAATATCTAGTTTGTCCTGACGGCAGGAAAACTGTCTCAAAGTGTAGTCGCGTGAGATTGCCTTAGTTTGCTTAGATCTTTTGGTTTGAGTAATATACCTTTAATTCCTATTCGCTCCTCGTTTGAATATATAAACAAAAACAAAAACGAAAAAGGCTGGTAGTGGCTCTAATCATTCTCATGCTTGTATTGATATAAAAATTAATCTGATAATTTATCAGCATCATCATTGTACACTATTCTCGTGACCTTCATCATTACTGCGCTGACTATTATTATCACTGTTTAGTAAAACTGTTATTATTACTTCTACTACGATCATTATCATAACTATCAACACTACTACTACTACTACTACTACTACTACTACTACTACTACTACTACTACTACTACTACTACTACTACTACTACTACTACTACAACTACTACTACTACTACTACTACTACTACTACTACTACTACTACTACTACTACTACTACTACTACTACTACTACTACTACTACTGTTGCTGCTGCTGCTGCTACTACTACTACTACTACTACTACGACTACTTCTTCCACTTTTACAACTTCTACTACTCTACAACAACAATAACAACAATAACAACAACTACTAGTACTACTACTATTACTGACAGCTATCACCATGGGATTTGATAATGATGTAACCAATTTCTCTTTAATTGAGACCAGAGTTTTGTTGACGCTCAAGTGCTGCATCTGTCTTCATTAACAAACGCCATAGTAGGAGCTGAATAAAGAATGCGAACACTAAGAGCACTAAACGTCAATATCAACATCACTGATCTGATAAGTCATATGGCAGACTAAGATCCCGTGATCAAGTCAGTTCTATTATTGGGACTAATAATAATTTTGCTCGTAGATCTGCAGGGAAGCCACCAGAATCAGAGAAGTGCTTCTGCAGCGAGGAGGCGATGGGTACAAAACATTTCCCGGACCAGCTGCTATTGCCACGGACTCAGACTAACTACAGCGTTTGACCCAAGCCGCACAGCAGAGGATCTTCAGAGGATAACCGTCTTTTAGCGATCGACTTTCTGCAAGATGAGATCAACGAAATTAATTTAAAGATCAGATGGCAATAATCTTTTGCCAGATCCCAACTTGATAGGAGTTTCTATTTTGATTTCCTCTCCTATCTATTCACCTCTCCTATGCCATTCCTGAAGATCTAATATCCGTACTGATAAGACTAGTGGCATTTTTGATAACGGGGAAAAAAGTATGATACCAGTGCTGGATCAATTTTTTTTCAATCTGATATCTACATAGGTGCAACCTCATAACATTGCCTCTGAACTTCACTAGATGCAACATCTAATATTAAAAGTGCGTTTTACTATTAGCAAAATATAGCTACATAAAGGAGCCTCCTATTGTTTTAAATCTTATACCGCTTCTATAAGCCAATAGGAACTTTTTGATTCTTTTTGAACGACCAACTTCTGACTGCCAACACCCAAACCTTATTGAGATGGAACATAATGACATTGTCAGAACTTTTGCCATTGAGAAACAGCCAGGTGATCAGACACAATTCAAAATTCCACCCCCCACCCCACGACCCCCACCTTGAGTTTGTAGCACCACATAAAAGATAAATATTTTGCCCCTGAAGGGAATGAAAGTAAAAAAATAATTCCAGCAGAAAATACCTTTTCAATATCAAATTTTTTTTTTGGCAAATGGGCAGTTGAAGTGAGCAACGTGTCCCTGATTTATCCTAAATGCTTGCGAATTTAGAATTCCCCCTGCCTATCATTTGTACGATAGTCTCTCTCTCTCTCTCTCTCTCTCTCTCTCTCTCTCTCTCTCTCTCTCTCTCTCTCTCTCTCTCTCTCTCTCTCTCCCTCCCTACCTCCCTCCATCGCTCTTTTTAATGCACAGAGAAGAGAGGAAAATTTTTTTAAAAAAATTCGTGTCAGTCTTAAAGAAGGAGAAGCAACATCAAAAGAAAATTTGTTAATAATTCGTGGTGTTAAAAAATTATGTTGTTTTGCTTTGTTTTTTCGGTCTGGCGTCTTTTTTTTTAAGGCCAACAGCGATAAAAGGTGATGAGGCTTTCATAGCATGCCATGCTTAACGGTGTAATTAGCTTTACTGCAAACTTCTCTTGTAACTTCTAACAGTCGCCAAGTCGGTTGGATCCAGATCTCTAGGAAGTCACGGTGGCTTTTAGCAATAATTATTTGAAATTATCACTGCATTAAAGATGGCACTAGAGCATAATGATTGGCCACGCAAAACAGTCGCTTGCTTAACGTTAGAAAGACGTGTTTTCCATACTCGACTATGCTCAGTCCACTTATCCATGCATCGCGCGACGCGGCCACTCGATACGTAGCTTGCGTCTTCGCCTCGCTAACTGCAACTTTCTGGTGTGAGTTCGGACTGTTCAACCCCTAAATTTGAAGTTCAAGACATTGTTATTTGGGCAAAATGAGTTAACAACAAGCTGAGTTGGACAGCGTGACACGCCTTGCGCCGTTCAATGTCTCAACACGAAGACGAGGACACTAATAAAGAGAGAGAGAGAGAGAGAGAGAGAGAGAGAGAGAGAGAGAGAGAGAGAGAGAGAGAGAGAGAGAGAGAGAGAGAGAGAGAGAGAGAGAGAGAGAGAGAGCAGACAAGAGAAATGACAGATTTATCGTTACGGACTCGGGTCCCCCCATTAGGACAGAGGTAAGCGGGTAACGTGCACCTTGCCGGCCGCCCTCAATAGCGCCGTCGCTTGCACCCACGGCACACGGTCAAGAGAGTCCCAGACGATTAGAACCTTTTTTTTTTCCTCCAGAATTGAGATCCCTGGCGATCCCTCTCTGCTGGTGTGTTGTGACAGGCATTTTCGTTGAGAGCATCACTATGGTGATTTGCAAAATCTTGTTACATATTTCTTAGAACTACACAAGACTTCGACATAACACAGTTCGGTAACTCGTTTGCATATTAAATAAAGTTTAAAGTTTAACTTTAAGAAAGTTATTCATGTTTAAGTGCATTCTACAGAATGAAAAGACTCACCTATACAACCAAGTGCTGGAAGACTCATGAAGACCGACTAATTCAAGGATCTTTATAGACACTATTTATATACTATATATACGCACGTAGTAAAATGACATCATTTTTATTTTTTTTTATTTTTTGAATGATACGAAGATAATCAATCCTGTCACAAAAACCATCTCACACGTCAACTATTGATAAGCCACTTCTAAACACTATACAAGCAAAGAAAAGAAAAAAAAAAAAAGAAGAAGGAAATAAAATAGGTCGCCTGATCCTATCATAAAAAGGAGAAAAACAAAACACAAAAACAAAAAAAAAAGAAAAGAAAAATTAGAACAACGTTTCATTGGATCTAATCTACCTCATACTATGAGCCAATAAGAGTTAGCAGTTGTAGTAGTAGTAGTAGTAGTAGTAGTAGTAGTAGTAGTAGTAGTAGTAGTAGTAGTAGTAGTAGTAGTAGTAGTAGTAGTAGTAGTAGTAGTAGTAGTAGTAGTAGTAGTAGTAGTAGTAGTAGTAGTAGTAGTAGTAGTAGTAGTAGTAGTAGTAGTAGTAGTAGTGGTAGTAGTAGCAGTAATTTTTGTTATTGTTCTCGTAGACGTAGAATGATAGTAGTCAATAGTAATATCAGAGGTAGCGACAGTTTGATCAATAAATGAGAGTAAAAAGGAAAGTCCATATTTATGTTGGATAAGTGATAATGTGAAACAACGATCCTTGAGTCCTGTAAGCATGAGGCAATCGTCTTTTTCAAAGTAAAAACTATGTTTTAACTCTCAAGGAACACCATAGTTTTCATGACAGAAAGGTTCGAGTCGAGAGCCATGGAAAACGATCCGCCCCTATTCAACCGGCGACAGCCGGAGGTCAAAAAGTGCAGACCGCATCACAGGGCTCGCGCCGTGGGATAAAAGCACGAGATGCAAGGTGGCACTGGCAGGTCAGAGGTTATCTTAAACTTGCCCTTGTACGAGAGGGGTTAATAAGTGCAGATTCTTGATGGATTTTTCTTCTTTTTTGACCGTTGGATTTATTTTAAAATTTGGGCATTTTTCACTTTCGTTTCTTGGTTTCACCCTCCCTCCTCTCTCCCTCCTCTCCCCCCTCCCCCCCCTCTCTCTCTCTCTCTCTCTCTCTCTCTCTCTCTCTCTCTCTCTCTCTATCTATCTATCTCTCTATCTTTCACTCTCTTC
Organism: Elysia crispata; assembly: GCA_033675545.1. Classification (NCBI taxonomy): domain Eukaryota; kingdom Metazoa; phylum Mollusca; class Gastropoda; family Plakobranchidae; genus Elysia; species Elysia crispata. Next base: position 150,211 of record JAWDGP010006768.1, on the reverse strand, counting down.
CTCTCTGTGTCCGTCTGTTCATATATATTTTATGGTCTATCCTTAAGTCTGTTTATCTAAATATCTATCTCTTTCTCTCTCTCTCTCTCTCTATCTATCTATCTATCTATCTCTCTCTATCTCTCTATCTCTCTATCTATCTATCTATCTATCTATCTATCTATCTATCTATCTATCTGTCTCTCTATCTATCTATCTATCTATCTATCTA
>JAWDGP010006768.1:130000-145000 GCA_033675545.1 Elysia crispata | reverse complement strand
GAGAGAGAGAGAGAGAGAGAGAGCAGACATAATAGAAAGAGAGTGAAAAAAGGTCTTCCACTGTAAATTAGATTTCAGTCACTAAGGCAAAAGGTTGCTGAGACCTTTAATGACATAGACTAAGACGTCATGAGGTTATCTTGGATAGCTTCATTTTTTTTTTTTACTTTAACTAGCTGGAAAAGAATACGAATAATAATAATAATACGATTTATAGCTTAGAATATTCCACGTTTCTACTAAGCTTAACATGAGATGGCAGCACTAAACAATATTATGTTTCCATTCACTCATACAGCAGCAGCTACACCATTGGAAGTTAAATACTTGCGTGCCTGGTTGTATTGTGAAATAAACGTATTTAAAGTAAATTGTTCGTAACCGGAAACAATCGATGAAAGTGGTTTATGTACTATGGAAAGTGGTTTGTGTACAAAAGAAGTGGTTTGTTTTCAGTTTAACTAATGATGCTCCGATTGGAAAATAATTTCGCCTCTAAAATGGAACGTTAACCATAAAAAATACACTGGCATTAATATAAACAACGCGCATTTTGTAAAAAAAAATATTCTACAATAAAATGAAAAAAATGCCTTACTTGTAACATTATATTGACATCAAAGGAAAGTGTTCGTCTTCAGCTTGTGTGAGTGAATGTAATAAAAAAAAATATTTGGCGAGTCATTTATGACATGCCGAGATTAGTCTGACAATTGCGTGCTTAATTTGTTAGGGGTCACACTGATACCAGATCTACCCACTGCGCTATTGATAAGGACAGAGAGTTGTTTTGGAATACCAAAACTTCATTCTTTCCTTCCAACAGAGTCTACTAGTTCCATTTAGTCCCAACGGTACACATCCAAACGGTTTTGTTATCTATCAGCACCCGTTGACGTCAAAGAAAACAACTTATCAATGCTGCTGAAAGTTTAATTGCTGTCTGAGATAAAGTATTCCCACTGCAGAATTTAAGTCTTCAGAATAGTAATAAATTAGTTTCATTTTTTAAAATATGAATTCTGCTACGATTAAAAATAATAATAATAATAATAATAATAATAATAATAATAATAATAATAATAATAATAATAATAATAATAATAATAATAGTTAAGAAGAAGTCGTAGATGATTGAAGGTTAAGAAGAAGAAGAAGAAGAAGAAGAAGAAGAAGAAGAAGAAGAAGAAGAAGAAGAAGAAGAAGAAGAAGAAGAAGAAGAAGAAGAAGAAGAAGAAGCAACAAAAACGAATTCAGCAATGATACAAAATAACAAAAGTAGCAGCAGCAGCTATCGTAATATTTTGATTATCTTTTTGTTACAACTACACTTGCCAAGTTATGTTTGGTTTTTTGGGGATTTTTTTTTTTCTTTTTTTTTTATTTTGTTTTGTTTTTATTTTTTGTTTACTTTCATTTCCTCGAACAGCACAAATTGCACCGGAACATGTGGAACATACCCCTAGGAGTTTGAGATTTAATGAATGCACCCATCAACACGGTTCGCTCTGCTCCATAGACTGAGCATAAGATGCTTTTTATGGACATGTAAATGTCATAGAAACCGGCACGAAAAACAAAAAAAAAAACTTTATTCTTGGTGACAATAAATTCTGACAACTGCGAAGTCAAAAAAAGAGAATTTCTAGGCAGGGATTGCTAATAGAATAAGCCTACCGTCAGTGTAACTTTTGAATATGAAAGTCTTAAAACATCATAAAAACAATACTATTTACTGAAATTTTAGACCGTGAAACCTAAGACGCGTGTAAAACAAACGCATGAAAACACTCAAAATTTAAATTTGAAATAATTAATTAAGATAAAGACCTATTTGACCTCGATCTCCGAATGTTGGTTAACAAACTTTGATTTTGTTCTCGAATCTAAAACGTCTGTCGAAAGAAAAATTAATGTTATCCAAATTTATATCAAGATTTAGTTCTATCGATGTTTCGCAGAGAATATTTTCTAGATATAGATATAATTTTAGTAGGTCTTTCGAGTTATTGAGAAGATCAAAACTTGTTCTTAGTTATTAGGATTATAATCTTCTAAAATAGACCTAGAAATCCAGTTGCGTTTGCGGGTCTTAAAGCTATCCGCCCTGAAACGCCTATGGATACCTCAGTTCTTCAGCAATATCTCTCACTGATACAATCATGAGCCTTTCATTGTGACCCATGACCTATGATATGATTATGTCTTGAATGTAAACATGTCTTTGATCTCATTCTCTACTGTAACGGAAAAAACTGCAATCCGTTCTAAAAATAATAATAATAATAATAATAATAATAATAATAATAATAATAATAATAATAATAATAATAATAATAATAATAGGGTAGGTAGAAACTCGTTGAGGAGCTAGATAACAGGGAGTCTTCAGAGAAGAAACGCCCCTTGTAGCAAGTGTTTCGGCCCTGAACTTTTGACACTCTAAGGGGGCCGGGCCACACCCAAGTCATGACTCCCAGGTGTCTCCCTGTTATCTTTTTTTTTTTTTTTTCCTCAGCGCCAGGATTCTAACCCACAACCTCATCTCTCGATGGATTGCTGATCCAGGCGCTATACTACTTCGCCAAATAATCCTCATGAAGGAACCTCTCATTTCTCCTGCTCCAGATCCACCGGGAACTGTTTTCGGTTGTTTCCGCCATTAACTTTAGAGCTTTTGTTCTTTTGTTGCCACATATTGAAAGTTTAGTCAGAAGGTCTTAGCTCTTTGGTCAGGTTCAGGTATTTCTCTCTTTTGTAGATGTGGGCCTCTTCAATTCTGTTTTCGTATGGAACTATTAGCTCCACCATGATCAGTTGTTGCATGGAAGCTGAATGGATCACGATATCAGGCCTTAATCTTGTTTCTTTGATTATACAAGGGTCTGGAAGGTCTGCTGAAAGATCCCAGTCATCACAACCGTCTTGTGGGCATTTTATCTGGTTTGTTATCCTCACCGGCCTTCCGTGCCATGACTTAGCGCCTCCCTCTGTTGTGAATATCAACACGTCGGTTTTAGGGAGGATAGTCTCTCCTTTAGCCCTGTTTATGATTGATGCAAGTTCCTGAAGGACTCTATTATGTCTCCATGTGTATCGCCCCTGTGAGAGGGTGATTTTGCAAAGCTCAAGACATTCTCTGTAGTCTGCCTGCTTTGGCATAGCGGACAAGTGGGGTCCTCTTTCTTTCCCCACCGTACCAAATTTACGTTTGAGGGCAGGAGATCGTACATTTATCTGATGAGAAAGCTGATCCGAAGTGGCGCCATGTGCCAGATCTCATTCCAATTGAGGGATTTCTGCAGGGCATTATCCCAATTAGTCCTATGTCCCTGTTGAGGTTGCTGGACTGCTTTCTGAACCCTTCTAGAATCTTCATTGAGCCGTATCTCATTGATGACCATGTCTCTTTTCTCTTTCCCTTCTGCTTTTGACCACCACTTTGCTGTAGATGATCCTAGCCCTTTGCGGTCAGTTTGAGTTTGCCCAATCACTTAATTAATCTTAAGGCACTCTTTGTCTTTGTCTAAGGCTTCGACAGCTTTCCATTTCCTACCTGTCTTTATGATCGTTTGCACTGTCTTCACAACCTGGTCCTCATAATCCTCTAACATAGAGTATAGCCTGACTTTGCCACCTTTATACTCTTCCAAAATGGATTTTAGTGGGAGTCTCAGCTTTGCTTTACGGCAGTACATTGCCACATCTGTGAGAGCCGGAGGTACCCCTAACCACCTCCTGTGAACTTATTGATTTAATATTCTATTGCCTCAACTGGAGTTGAGCAGATTTCATAGACCAGGAGTGGCCAGAGGAGCTTCGGAATTAGAATGAATTGTAGGCACCACACTTTCAGCTTACCCTGAAGGCCACATCTGTTGATGGCTAGCAAGCCTTCGGCAGCAAGTTCTACTGTTTCTAGTCCTCTTTTAGTACCTTTCATGGATGAATCGTACCATCTCCCAAGGCTCTTAACTGGTTCTTGACTGACCGTTGGTATCTGCTGCGATCACTGTCGTTGCATTTATCCTACCTTTCCTTACTGAGAGACTGCGAGACTTCTTTGGCTTGAATTTCATCCTGCACCATGCCATTAAGACGTCGAGGCGTTCTAGCATTCGGCGTGTTTCGACTACATTTGAGCAGATTATGGTAGTATCATCCATGAATGCTTTCAAAGGGGGCAAGTAGCAACCACCACCTAGGTTTGCCGGGCCTGCATTATCTTCTGCTGCTTTAAAGATGACTTCCATAGCCATGACAAACAGGATTGGGGATATGGTACAGCCCATGGCGATTCTAATTTCCAAGTTGACCCAGTCTGTGGTGTAGCTATTAGTGGAGAACCTCATCCGAAAACCGCTGAATTAGTCATCTAGCATGACTTGTATATCCTCCGGAACATGGTACATCCTCAGGGCTATCTGAATCATTTAGTGTGGCACCGATCCGTAAGCATTTGCCAGGTCCAACCAAATGACGTCGAGGTTAATTTGTTCCGATTTAGCTCTTTGAATAGCTTCCCAGATCATCGTTGCATGCTCTAAGCATCCAGAAACTCTGGGGATGTCTCCTTTCTGGACCGAGGTATCTATGTACCCATTTTCAGTGAGATATTTTGTTAAACGGGATGCCATGACTGAGAAGAATATCTTTACTTCTACATTCAACAGCGAGAATGGTCGAAACTGATTTATTTCAGTCGAGTTTTGCTCCTTGGGTATATAAATTCCATCAGCAGACATCCACTGCTCACTGATCTTGAGGTTGCTCCGTGTTCCTCGGAGAATTTTGTCCAACCGCTTTAGAACGTTTGTACATCTTTTATATAGTAGATAAGGCACGCCATTGGGCCCTGGAGCTGACTTGGCTTCTGCTTTTTGCCCGTGTGATGAAGACTCAAATTTATTTCAAGAGTTTAAAAAAAATGACACTTGACGCAAGAATTTCTAGTCTTTTTTTTAAATATATATTTAATTTTTTTGTAATGTAATGTCTCTTATAGTAGAAAGTTGTATAAAAAGTGTTTGACCTGAAAGAATCAAGTTGGAAACTTGTATCAACATTTTTTTTTGCTTTTAGACAAAGGACAGAGTCCACTTCAGAGATTGAGATTTCACGAAGAGTTGTGCCACTTTGTTGGAAGTCATGGGTTCTGTTCAACAAGTAGATGCACTTCGATATCATGACTGTGCATGTTTTATGTTGTCCTTTTTTAACTTAAAATTTCACACCACAGCGGCTTTTTTTTTTCTGACGTTGTTGCTTGATATATGATAAAAACAGCTTAAAGTAAAGCTCATGACTTCCAACTATGTTCCATAATTCTTTGTGAAATCGCATTTTCTATACAAACTTCACTTTTTTGATACATGAACGTCTCTACGATTTCGGCATTGACGAACGAGATGGTTGTATATTGAGGATGTTTCAAATTTCTTGATGTAAAGGACAGATTAGGGAAATAAGAGAGAGAGAGAGAGAGAGAGAGAGAGAGAGAGAGAGAGAGAGAGAGAGAGACAGAGAGAGATAGAGAGAGACAGAGAGAGAGAGAGGAGGGAGGGAGGAAGAAGAGTTCACTAAGTGCAAACAATCAACGTGATTTCAATATTTATATTTGGATTGTCGACTGCCCGATGCAGAAATAATCGGAGAACATGACACTTGTTAACATATCTTTGCATATTAATGATCCTTGCAAATCAGTATCTTCCGTCTATTTTAACTGAAAACATAACGTTACTTAAAAAATACGTTTTGCCTTCCCTGTATATTTTGTTCTCAGGCACCCACTTAAGTAGTTGAACAACATCGTTCCATAATAAATCAATGCCCCAACCCATGCTATTAAAAAAAAAAAAAAAAAAAAAAAAAAAAAAAACAATGGTATTTTTATTGTTTGACTCAAAAATGTCTTTCGCTGCTTTTTTGTAGCCCGCGACAGGCGTCACTCATGTATTTACGTCTTTTAGAGTTGTTTAGAATTTTTCCAAAACATTTGCATCATAATTATGTACGAGGGCATTCAATTCAAATCGCTTAGACAAGTTCTTTTTACGTAACGAGGTGCAGCACCACCTTGCGTGGCCTCGGATTGGGGATCTGAAGCCAATTTTGAGTGCTCTGCTTTCCCTTTGCTTCATCAAGATTAATGGCTTAAGTCTGAACTCGAGAAGGGAATCTTTTTCTTCCTGCAGAGCCTCTGCCCTTCCGAGGTGACGTACGGTGCGCACGTTTCCGCACTCAACGACCTTTCCGAGCCACGATTCCCGCCATATTGGATTAATCCAAGCACCAATCACCGCCAGTTTCTCCCCTCTATCGTGCCCAGTTTACTTTTACGCATTCCTCTCATTGGGTCATTTAACATAGAGGTGCTCTTTTGGCCTGCATATTATTCGTTAAAGGCTGCTTATGTTGACTTCTTGTGTTTGTTGGTGTAGTAAACGTACTATAAGCGTTATTCAGAAAGTGGTGTGTCCTTTGGGAGGGGAGGGGGGGGGGGGAGGAGAGAGAGAGAAGAGAGAGAGAGAGAGAGAGAGAGAGAGAGAGAGAGAGAGAGAGAGAGAGAGAGAGAGAGAGAGAGAGAGAGAGAGATGGAGAAACGCATAATAAACAGAATGAAATGGGGGAGGTATAAGGAGCATGCAAAGGAGCATACTCAAAGAGGGATGGAACATGCAATGAAGATTAGGAACCGTTCTTTCCAAGTCGATGGAAGTCCAGGCTGTGACGTTTGAGACGAGGCCAGACGACCGCGACGCCACACGACTGCAGCTAGCGGTTCCCCGGTTCAGCGAGTACTAGTTCATGGGGTCCTACTTGCATGCCTCCCTTAAGTCGTAATCAGGGTCAAACGCGCTGAGGACACTTTGAATTTAAAATCTTTTGTTACCCAGACTCTCTCTCTCTCTCTCTCTCTCTCTCTCTCTCTCTCTCTCTCTCTCTCTCTCTCTCTCTCTCTCTCTCTCTCTGTGTGTCTCTGTGTGTGTCTGTGTGTGTGTTTCTCTCTCTCTCTCTCACACACACACACACACTTAATGGTCTATTGTATTAGTGCCTCTGATAATTACGGTATGGAAGTCGAAAGCTCATTGCCTCAAACTGTGGTTATTCATAAAGACGATAATAATCGTAGAGTAAAATAAATGCAATTACAAGAGGAAACTGGTTCTAAATTATTCCTCGCAATCATCCCTTTGTCACAAGAATAAAGACGCATTTAAAAAAAAATACACAAAAAATAACACTACATTTAAAAATTTCCTTCAAAAAAAAAAAATAATAAAAAACGGCCATTTACAAGAGTTTGAAAACTGCTCACTTTTATGAGTATGGTACTTGTGATAACTGCTATCATCATGTTCTTTAAGAGGGTGTTGGAGACTAAAATCTTTCAATACCATTTGTTAAACCCCTACTCTATAGATAGATGCCTTGTAAAGAAACATAGAACCTTTATCCTTTATTTTACTCACATTGCTTTCAGTTGCCAAGCGAAGTTAACTGATCTGGCCAAAATGACAGGAAGCTTGAAAAATGTCTAAGAGAATGAATAATTTTGTGAAATCTTTTTCAAACCACCTACATAGAACTCTCCTCCCCCCCCCCCCCCTTCCAACCCCCTTTTTTTTTTCCACCCCCCCCCCCTTTTTTTTTTTTTTTTTGATTTCCCATCCTCCTTGGAGAAAAAAAAAAACAAACTTCGTTCTTTACATGTTAATTTAATTGATTTCTTTCTTCCTTCCTCTGGAAACACCACGCATACATTTTTTTGTGGAATTTAACTTTAAACTCCCTGAAATTTGGCTGTGAATAAAAAAAATAATTAAAAATAAAAACTCAACCTATTCTTGCAGAGAATTATATTTCTCAAAGTGTCATGGAATTAGTTGTCATAACCTCTGCTTGGATATTCTATAGCACAGTGATATCTACAATTAAAATTATTTTAAAACACAATTCGGAAACTTCAAGACATTTCAACAACAAAATAGCCTCATATGCCACTTCTAAGCCGTTAACAGTTGACAAAGCTCACTAAGGTTGGCAAATCTTTAAGTAAAATCCCTTTCCCTCTAACTGGTTTAAATCGCTCGAGAGATCGAGAGATCCAGAAGTGTACTCGTTTTTTTTTGTATTCTACAACGCATAGATTCGGTATCACTGTGAGTCTCATTCGGTAACAGGCATGGATCTATCTTACTGATTCTCAGTATTCCTGGCTACATATCCCTGTCATATATATATATACCTATATATCCTGGGTCAGTGGATATCATCTTAATTTTATTGCATTATGATAATTGCGTTATAGGAGGAAACCATAAAGAAGTGCAAGTCGCACTTTCGAATAGAATGGTATCTCAAGCCACAGTTTCGATTTCGGAACTTTCATTTCCTACTAAACAATTCAACAGTTTGGTTCTGAAGAATGCTATCTTCCTTTATTTAGGTTGTTTTTTTTTTTTTTTTTGGGGGGGGGGGATAAGGAGGAGTGTATATAACCATACATGTAGAAACAGAAGTAGTATTAAACAGACAGACAGACTGACTGACAGCGAGAGAGGCAGAGAATGAAAGACAGACAAACTCTGTACGTGTGAGAGAGAGAGAGAGAGAGAGAGAGAGAGAGAGAGAGAGAGAGAGAGAGAGAGAGAGAGAGAGAGAGAGAGAGAGAGCAATATAAACCTTGCTCACAATATTTCATAAAGAATGATAACCTTAGTTAACAACTTACAAATGTTTCCAATCATGAATCCACAGTTTAGACGAACTATTTTTGTATCGATTACAATCAATGATGCGGATCAATATGTAATACATTAGTATATTTTTTATTCAATAGAAAGTTAAGTGAACGGGGAAAACGGTGAGAGGGTGGACTTTGGGTTATCCGGTTCGTACATGCTTTAGTCAAGAAGAGTAAAATTAGACGGTAATTTCAATCATTCATTAACACATGAAATGTGTGTGAAGGGAAAAAAAAAACTTTTTCTTACCCCGCACCGTTAAATGTAATAACTTCGCCCAATAATTTTTTTTAAAATTTGCTTGAAGGAGAAGATGTGCCACGCCTGAAGGAAAATCAACAAAACATAAATTATCTCAGAAGCATCAATGCACTTTGAAGTATTGTTTTTATTTCTATCATTAGAGATCCTTGCTAAAATTAAACGGTTACGGCTAATCTCGCTTCTGTATGATTAAAACGTGATTATTTTTTTATGATTATTTTTGTTAATATCCACCGATGCGTTATGATAACATGTACGGATGGCTGGGCAAGGAGGGCATGCTCTGTCGGCCACAAAATCGAACCTTTTTTCGTTCCCTTACATCCTCTTTGAATGGGATTTTGGCTATCAAGATTTTGTCTTTAACCCTAAAGAAAAAGAGATAAAGATAGACAGAAAGAAAGAGGGAAAGGCAGAGATAGAGAGAGGGGTAGTACAAAAACCTTTTTTGTTCTTATTAATTATTTCAAAATGTAATGTAGGAAGTTTAATTGCTATATTATTACAAATGTTAAAAGAATGAGGAACATTCAAATCAGCAAATTTTGCATCCGGAAAATTTTATATTCATAGCAGACTTGTTCAGCAGAGGTTTCAATCAATCAAAATGTATTGCCTTTTAATACTTTGGAACATATTTGCATGAAGGTGGTACTTTTCACCAAAGCGTAGAATCATGAGCACCTGTTTCCCTGGAAGTTATTAAATTTGGAAAAATTCTTGGAAAAAAAGCAAAATGATTAAAATACTAGATATGGTGCTGAAGTGAAAGAGAACGCTGTCTGTTTATAGTTTATAAAGGTGAAAGAAATATTTCACAATTTTCAGCCACATTGATGAACATTAATTTTGTAAGACACTATAGAATTTTGAATCTCTCTCTCTCTCTCTCTCTCTCTCTCTCTCTCTCTCTCTCTCTCTCTCTCTCTCTCTCTCTCTCTCTCTCTCTCTCTCTATTTCTTCACTTTGCAAATTGCAACAAATTAACGTGCCATGACATCAAGGATAAATTTAGACTACGGTAATGAACACAATCCTTCCACTTTGAATAACCTGATATCAAAATGCATGGCGCACCTGTCATGACGCCTGCAAAAACAAAAAACAAAAACAAAAACCAAAAAAGACAAAATCTTTCATGATTCCCATCCGACAAACTAACTCACTTAGCGAGATAACAACAATAATGCACAGACACTGACAGACACTCCGTGTGATGGCGAGGCAAACGGACAGGCAAAACAATCAAACACTTGGAACAAATAGGAAAAGGAAGAGACAGTAAGTTACAGAAGATAATTATTCACAGTGAGGAAATAGGCAGTCAGAGGGAAAGAGAGGGAAATAGAAAGAGACAAAGATAGAGAGAGAGAGATGGAAAGAAAAAAAGAAAGAGAGAGAAAGACGGGAAGAGAAAGAGAGAGAGAGAGAAAGACGGGAAGAGAAAGAGAGAGAGAGAGAGAGAGAGAGAGAGAGAGAGAGAGAGAGAGAGAGAGAGAGAGAGAGAGAGAGAGAGAGAGAGAGAGAGAGAGAGAGAGAGAAAAGTGAGCGGAACACAGCCAAATTCCTTTCTCTCTTTTTTCCCAGGAGTCACTTTTTCATCCACTCGTTTGAACTTTGAACGATAAAGTTCACAGCCCGCACGAGATAAACTCAGCAGCGGTTGAGTCGGTGCAAGGTAGCACTCACCACAAGAACCGACAAGCGAGCAAGCAACAGGTCGGCCTGATGGCTCCTCCACCCTGCGAATGGATTAGAGGCAGTCACCTGCCGAAGATGAAATACCGGAGTTGCTTTTAGATTTTGAACCAAGATAAATTTAGATTGAGTTGAAGGGGAAAGCACTAAAAGTATGTAAACGTGATACTACGATGCGCTTTTTCTGGCGTCAGATCAAGGGTGTTATTAATGTCCTTACTGTTATTTTTTTTTTAATTCGCCATTTCATGTTTCTGTAAATACACGGAACAGACTTTTACATAGAGTGTTTATAAGCCAACGCTCTCAAACTTTTCTTTACTGGAGCTTCTTATCAAAATAATTTTTCGCCCAGTTGTTTGTGCAGTTTTTTCCTCGCTCTATCTAAATAACGCATGCGCAAGATGGCATTCCGTTCTCTGCCAACAAAGATTTCATTGAGATAATTTATTTGCGGCTGCTGTATCTCTGGATTAAGTTTGATCTACTGATAACTCTCAGCTCCTGTAGCATGTTATCATATCGCATAGGGGAATTTTTTATCCAAGATGGTAGAGATAAACTGGGTAGTTCTTGCTTTTACGCGACAAGATACCGTTATTAGTTTGCACTTGGCGTGCTTGGAGTATTTTCTGTCTCTTCAACATCCGCTAGACGAGTTTTGCGAAAAATTGTAATATGCATATAATGATCGCTTTTCACGAAACCCTTTCTTCAGTTTTCTGCAGTAGTTCAAGATGTGAACCTCAGAAGTTGTGTGTCAAACTAATAAAAATCTACAAAATAAACTTTACATTATGGAATCCATCATATTCAAGGGATTTTTTTTTTTTTTTTTTGCTTTTCCAGTAAAATCATTTCTCAACGAACTGTGCTCCTTCTCCTAACATGTCTGCATCTCTCACTCTCTCCTCTCTCTCTCTTTCTCTCTCTCTCTCCCTCTCTCTCTCTCTCTCTCCCTCTCTTTCTCCTCTGTCTCTCATTTATGTTCTCCCCAATTGATGATGGAAATTTATTGAGCTTTGCTACGGTATAAGATCAGTTGAAAAGCGTACGAAGTAATAGTCTTCTAGCGTTGCTGATCACCAGGCATTTTTTAAGCTATGGACAGAATACTCACCACAACAAGAAGGACTGCCTGGCAAATCTCCACTACACCGGAAGGAAATCTAGCCATCTGGTGAGAGATGCTCTCGTGATCTTTAACATTAGTCTTTGAGCTTGAATGCTGCGAAATTGTCGGTTTCTGCACCGAAATGTTATGAAAGGGAAAAAATTTCCTCGACGAATTCTTCAAATTTTGAAATTGAGGTGCTGAACAGGGCGAGCGCGAATCCAAACTGTCATCTACACGCGAAGAATTATGAAAGATTGTAGGTATCGTCTTTGGTTTAGTCTCTAAAGTAGACAACCTGTTCAGCTGGCCCTGGTCAGAACAGTTAATCAAATCACAAGAATTCTCTAAGATCCTCTGTGCCTTGCAAATGTTGGAATCAAAGATGGTCGTCTGGCTCACATTGCTGTTGTGGTCTCCTCTTGCCGTGAATTTCTCGTTGTTGTGAAGATCTCGTTCATTCATGTTGACTGTGTTCCAGCTCAGCGCAGTCATGCTAGCAAAAGAACACAATCATGCAGGAGCTTGTGTGAAAGGTCAATCTTTGAATCACTGTGATAAGTGTGATTTCTACCTGTGGTTTCGAAACATGAAGCACCTGAAAATTCAATGTAATAAATGCATAAGAATTTTATAAAAGAATTCGTAATTATTGACTCCACGATAACGAATTTTTCGCTGCAGAAAAAATTAAATTTCTCACAGTTGACTGTCATTCCATTCCAAGCCATAACAAAATTTCATGCAGAACATCAAACACTGAAATTAATTTCTGAAAATTTTTATTCCACAGCCCATCATTTGATATCTGCTAAGTTTCCAAAATCATTTTCAGGAGAGAAAAAAATTTAAAAAATTAAAACGATTGGGCAAAGCTAGGATAAATAATGATGATGATGATGATGATGATGATGATGATGATGATGATGATGATAATAATAATAATAATAATAATAATAATAATAATAATAATAATAATAATAATAGTAGTAGTAGTAGTAGTAGTAGTAGTAGTAGTAGTAGTAGTAGTAGTAGTAGTAGTAGTAGTAGTAGTAGTAGTAGTAGTAGAAGTAGCAGCAGCAGCAGCAGCAGTAGTAGTAGTAGTAGTAGTAGTAGTAGTAGTAGTAGCAGCAGCAGCAGCAGCAGTAGTAGTAGTAGTAGTAGTAGTAGTAGTAGTAGTAGTAGTAGTAGTAGTAGTAGTAGTAGTAGTAGTGGTGGTGGTGGTGGTGGTGGTGATGATGATGATGATGATGATGATGATGATGATGATGATGATGATGATGATAATAATAATAATAATAATAATAATAATAATAATAATAATAATAATAATAATAATAATAGGAATAATAATAAGAATAATAATAATAATTTAAAAAAAAAGAAGAGGAAGAAAATGATCAGAAGAGGATGTAGAAGAAGAACAATCTTTTAAAAGAAAAAGAAGAAGAAAAAAAAAAGTATAAGAACATGGATTAAAAAGAAGTGTTGTCATAATGATAATATTTAGAGTGAAGAAAATAATAAAAATAATAATAATAATAATAATAATAATAATAATAATAATAATAATAATAATAATAATAATAATAATAATAATAATAATAATAATAATAATAATAATAATAATAATAATAATAATAATAATAATAATAATTAAGATAAGTCTTTTTAGGGCAAAGTTTGTTTTTTTTAGAAATGTGGCGGAATTTTTTGTAGTTATTTTTTATTCATTTTATTAATGTTGCATTTGTTTGAAAACTGCTCGTTATTTAAAACAGGATTTTCATTTTTTTTCCTGCAGTCTTCAACATCATTTCCTCAAAAAAAAAAAGAAAGCTAGCTAATTCTTTACATAGAGACACATTTATGCTCATCAGCCAAGCGGGATATCGATAGCTGCGAGCAGAAGGCAGATAATAAAAATTTTAAAGAAGTAGCTTATTCACATCATACACCATTTTCCCTTTAATTATAATCCAATGAATAGTTGTGCAAGTTAAAACGAGGTTATGGAAAAAATAACTGCAACTGCTTATAGTTTTGTAATGTACATATTACGTATTGCTTTATGAGTTTTCGGTATCGAGACTGATGCGTGTTGAAAGTTAAACACTACGCTATCTTACTGGCACAGAGATTATAAAGTTGGACACGTGTCGTTAGAAGTTAATCGCCATGAATATAACCCACAAGACATTGGAGAGAGTGATCAAGCCTTGTAGAGTACACTTTAAACATGTAGATCTTTTCGCTAATCTGTCTTGAAGGGTTTGCAAGCCTTGCATGGCTTGATTTTTGTAGCTTCATCCTTCCTCTAATGTCTTGTCTTTTCGTTTTCCCCTTCTCTTTCACCCCCCTCCAGTTTTCCTCTACCTCCCAACGAGGAATCCTAAGGCACAGGATCCACCTGACGTCAGAGCTTGTCAGCTGTTTCACTCCCCACCCCCATTACCTGGCTATCGTTTTACTTGGCGATCTAACATACACTCGGCATTATCTGCACCTTGATTCAACCACTAATCTCTCTCCCGATCACCTCCACCCCTGCTTGATGTACAAAGTTGATAGATTGATCAATTCCATCAACAATCTTCATAAACTTTGATCTAGTGTATCAGACAAATCCTTTCAACTTTTTACAAACTGAGTACTATGTTTTCTTATTCGTTTTGTTTCATTTCCAAAATTACTTGCGTTAAAAACTGGAACGCTTTTTTTTGCTAAGCGCTAGCATTTTTTTTCTTCTAATAAAAATCGGGTTACAATTCAAATAAAATATCTTGAGAATAACATTAGCAATGAAAAGGAGAGAAGATAAAGAAGAAAAACAACAACACCATAAAGAAAAATGATTATAACGATCATAATAATTACTTAAAATATTGTCATAATAAAATAAAAATACAGGAACAAAAACTGCAACAACTTACAAATGTACTTTAATTACTACTACTACTACTACTACTACTACTACTACTACTACTACTACTACTACTACTACTACTACTACTACTACTACTACTACTACTACTACTACTACCACTACCACTACCACTACCATTACCACTACCACTACTACTACTACCACTGCTACTACCACTACTACTACTACTACTACTACTACTACTACTACTACTACTACTACTACTACTACTACTACTACTACTA
>JAWDGP010006768.1:0-127500 GCA_033675545.1 Elysia crispata | reverse complement strand
TCATAATACTTTGTTGGTTTTAATATAAACTTAATTTAGATCTTGAACTTCTTCGTTTTTCCACAACCGACTCCAATTGGCAGTATTAAAGAACACTAATGAAGATGTTTCTTCCGAAAGTTGTACTTGTAATGGAGAATAAGTGCAAAGATCACTCAATTAAAACACTTTTTCTTCGTAATTTTATATGTATTAATTATTTACGTTTTATATCGTTCAATTTATTTTTATGAAAATCTTTTATATTTCCAATTTTAAACAAATTTTGTGTTTGTGTGCAAAGAGAACGGGTGAATGATAATCGCACAATAATTAATCCCATTCACTGGAAAGAATGATGTCCATAAAAGCTGTAAAGCAAGTTATCTTGTGAAATATCCTTAAAACTCATAACACGATGATACCACAATTTGAATTAAATTGCACATAAATTACTGCTAATCGGGGCAACAAGATTAGCGCCTGCCGTAATTTGTTTGCTTTTCACAATGCACTAAAGGTTTCGGATAGTGCAATAAAGATCGAAAATTTCATTGAAGTGCAAAAGTCCTCTGTTCAGTGAAGATCAATAATAATTTCAATTAGACTTTGGTATCTTTATGCGCGACAATTGCCCATGAAATGTCTGCACAGCTACCTCAAATTTAAGGAGCAACTTCAATTACATTTCAGCGCATTAATGAACCAATGCTAATTTTAACAGTCCAAGAAATCATGGATCATCCCCTCCGTGCACAGTTTATTTTCTCCTGTAATTTGAAAAAAAAATTACCTTGTGAGCACGCCCAATTTTCACTGAGGCCAAGCACGATTAGGTCTGATATGATGCTCCTCTACGTCGCTTTTATATCCCCTGTTATTGCATAGAAAAAGTGGTGAGTAGAGTGATATTCTACCAATTTGTTTCCGAACTTTGTTAGAGTGCGAAAATACCAAGGTCAGTAGTTCTGTGGATGCTGCTTCAGTGGGCGGTCTTAGAGAGAACTGGTATCCAACATCACTGCCTTGCCAGATGGATCGCAAGTAGTCTCAATCTGTCAGTGGTTCAGTGGTTGGGAAAGGGGTGGGAAGGAAGGGGGATGGTTAATCAAGAGATGCGTGGAGGGCGGAGGTCAAGGGGAGGAACCAGAGGGGAAACTGACGCAGTATGAAATAGAGACTGAGGTGCGGGCTGCGTGGGGAGGGGGAATACAAGGTAAAGGGGGTAAAGAGGTAGGAGGAAGAGTGAGAGACTAATGCATGTGGGAGAAAAACAGGAGCGGGAGAGAGAGAGAGGGAGAGAGAGAGAGAGAGAGAGAGAGAGAGAGAGAGAGAGAGAGAGAGAGAGAGAGAGAGAGAGAGAGAGAGAGAGAGAGAGAGTGGACAAGGGGAGGTAAGAGAAAAAAAAAAACAAGCATCAAGAGTGTGGGTTGTATGCCCCTGTCTCTCTCCCGCTCCTAAAATAATTTCACTGACTAAGCCAATACGATAATAAAAATTAAAAGTATCCCCGCAGTTTTACTAAAATAATAGTGATTCTTCACTTGGGCAATCTGATCCACCAAACCTTATTGAAAGTCCTCACAATGAGCCAGAAACAAAGACAAACATTAACGTTCTGGATAAAACAACAAGAAATCGAAGCATAGTTCAGCTGTAAAACTAAGGTTACAGGTCTATCTGAAGCAGGAGAACAGTGGTACGTTAAAGTTTCACCAAAACCTTTGTGAATACTCCTAACCTAAGATGCGGAGGTGTGGTTGAAACTTTTCGAAACGACATTCATTGTCTTGCGCGGCGGATTATGGTATGTTAAGATTGTTATACAGATAAGTCGACAGATCAATTTGGAATGGTTTGTAAATGCTCTGTTAATTAAAAAAAAAAGGAATAGTTCAAGTTTACTCTGTTTTAAAAATGTTTGCTTAAAGCAAGTATCAAGTATCAAAGGCCAATTTCATTATCATATGTTAGATTGATAAAATGGTAGGAAAAAAATTACATGTAATCAGAAAGGGATCTCAGAAAAGGGAATAACCCCCCCCCCCTTTTCCCCCTACCCTCAAATTGTCCTTATTGTTGTTGTAGCTTGAAATTGATATTTTTATCAAGAGGCATCAATTGTTTCAGACTCACACTTAGCTTATCTCCAACTTATGTACAATCGAGTGAAATAATAATCGTTAGAATCAACATCTTCACAAACTTGACGGAAACTTTTTTCTGCTATTGAATGAAGAAAAAGCAAGAAAAAAACTAAAAACATGAGGGCTAATCCTGTTATATATACAAAAGCTATTAAATCGCTACATGCGTATTGTTAGTTAAATGTAGTGCATGGGTGAGAACACCTGTACCCACTTAAGAGAAGTCTGAGGTAGGGACGCCTATGCCTACGTTATCAAGTTTTGGTTGACTAGCTTTTTTTAACGAGCAAATCAATGTCGATACCAAATTGAGGTGTTTGGGATTGCGGTGACTCAAATTAAGCAACAAAAATGACAAAAAATGCATGGTTTGTCATTCTTTTGAACATTACCTTTTTCAGGAAGACTTATCTCAGTAAAGGGCCTTTGTTCGTTGAGCAGAACAGTATTGTTTGTTTGGTTTGTTTTGTTGCTTTTTTTTCTCAGGGATCTCATGTTTTCTTTTCTTTGCAGAGAAATATTTTGGGCTCTACTACTCAATCTTTACAAGTCAATTGCTAAATGCAGGGAGTCTTGAAAATATATACTTCCTTGCTATGAGGCAATGTCACTTTTTCTTTGGCCACCATTCTCAGCCTGCGCTGAACAAAACACCAA
The DNA here is from genome assembly GCA_033675545.1 of Elysia crispata. Classification (NCBI taxonomy): domain Eukaryota; kingdom Metazoa; phylum Mollusca; class Gastropoda; family Plakobranchidae; genus Elysia; species Elysia crispata. The sequence goes on along the minus strand of JAWDGP010006768.1, from coordinate 124,717 downwards.
AAAACAAACGAATGAATGTATTTACAATACACCACTTCGTGTAATGAGAAGGCACACTACTTGCCGTAACTGGTGCATGCCAACTCATACGCTCTTACCCTTTGATTTTCTCTCATGGTCAAAGTAATATTATAATTTTATTTTTACATAATATGGTATTTGCAACATTTTTGCATACGATATGATCATTCAATCCGACTCTCCGCATTCTCCTCTTTTTTTGGGTATCTCTCTATCTGTGGTAACATTCATGGCCTACTCGCTTAAAAAAGAAAGGTGTCACTTTCTTAACCGTAAACTTTGTTTTAAAAACTATTTTTGCCGTGTTCTATCTAAATCACCATTATGTTCGTTTTGTTGACGTGTCTCTGCCTCTGGGTGAAGAGAGATTTACTTGAGTGCTCTTGGGCTAAAGTAAGACAAGGGTCTCAGAATGCTAATTCTCCAAACATATCATGAGCTTGGACCAATGCTGTAATGGCCTATCCTCTTGTAGTTGATTCGTATTATCGCCCTTGTGGCAATTTTCCTACATAATGTTCTGTTTTTTCTGCTTGCTGGTGCAGGTGACTTTGAGATAGAAATCCTGCCCTAAGATATACTTTTTTAGTTAACATTTAAAGAGTCCGAAAACGCCGCGGAAAATTAGTCTAGGCCTCTGCTTTCTTGTGGTTTTTGGTTGTTGTAGTTTTGTTTTTGTTTTTTTATAAAAATATTTACTCTATCTGATAGTAGGTTCTTTGATGCGACAAACAAGAGGTATATAGAGAAATCAAGTAAAGTATCATTTTTACAGATCTTTGCTTACGATGGGGGTACATGGAAAGTCATATTTAGGAAAAAAGTTACAATCCCCTTGTTACTTAGTTTATATATATATATATATATATATATATATATATATATATATATATATATATATATATATATATATAAGACTCAAAGGATATCTCAGTATTGAAGTATTCTTAGCGTCACACAACTACTTCGGCAGGTCAGTAAAAAAAAGACGTGATTCTGATCCTCTAAGATTTTATGTAACTTTATCCTTCTTCAAAACCGCATACTATGAGAGACTTAATTTTGATTGTGTTAAAAAGATCCAAACTAAACAAAGCCATATTGATGAGTCCAGTGAAATGTCTGTAATCCTTTTCCCACTCGCCATGGTTTTTCTGTGCTTGTTTTAGGTGGGTGGAAACTTTGTTTTAAAAAATAAAGTTATTCTCCGGTAGGATGAGAGCCAAGATTCTGTAATAAAATTTAAAACAAATTATCTTCACCCTTTATCGAATCAAAAGCATAGCGTTGGGACTGGAGACGAGAGGGTCGGAAATGTTGCTGGTGCCAAGAAATAGGAAATGAAGAGTTTGCCACCAACTTTAAAAGCTCTTCTCTTGAAATCTAATTTTTGTTGTTGTCGTTGTTGCTGTTGTTGTTGTTGTTGTTGTTGTTGTTGTTGTTGTTGTTGTTGTTGTTGTTGTTGAAAATATAGGCATGTTTCTAGCAATATTTACTGTACACAAAAAGAATATCGTTGCTTTTATTGGGATTACTTACTGATTTTTAATACTTGTCTTTAAAACTTTTTTAAAAGCTTTTTAAATTCTACCAATTCACCTAGGCCAGTATTTTATGATAAAAAATGTTGTAGAAAAGCCCTTATACCAATACGTAAAAAAAATTTAAGTATTCTTAATTCTATGATGTTCACTTTTATGTAAAAATTTAAATCAAAATGCATATTTATATATTTATATATTGTTTCAATGTTTTATTTCCCTAATAAAATAAAATTTAACGTCACACCATTGTTAGAATTGTTTTGTTGATTGAATCATTTTGCTTTTATTCAAAACTTAAATTATTCATTTGTTATATGAACTCAAAGATACCTATAGTATTAGTAGTAAATAATTGCATAATTAAGAGTAGAGTATAATTTTTTTCGGAAACAAGCGATGCTTCACAAGAATAAATATTTAGAATATTCAAATAAAGTTTTTCTTCAGTGATCCTTTTAATGAGTAGAGTATTAAACAATAAGCTATCTATTTACAGATACTTTTCAACTCTTATTATCATTTAGATACAAATAAGTGATCAGCTATGAATTTACGTAGAGGCATAATCATGAGAATAGAGTGACTGAACTCATTCAGAGGCACTTCTTGTATGTGCAATATACCATCACAGGCTAAATATTGAGAGTTTAGAAAGATCTTAAACAGTTATGATTTTACAGAATAATTTGCTTTCTAGACTGTTATAAATTAACCAGCGAAGATATAAATTTCGACAGCGAATACGTATCTTAGTAACATAACTGAAACAGGATATGCGGGTAAGTGAACTGGATAAAGGTGGTGGAGGAAATAAAAGGAAACTGAGGATAGCAACTATTACACTGGCGGCCGCGGAGACATGCTTTACATTCATTCTGATCTGATGAGTGACGTCTTATTTAGAAGTTAGTATCATCACTGTCGCTGATTTGGACGAAGAACTAGGAGTTCGTCTTTGATCTCAGGATTTTTTTTATTAATATAATGTATCCCATCTTGCAATTTGTCCCCCAGATAGACCATACTTTGAAATTAGTTAGTTGTTTTTTTCTTGTTTTTTGTTTGTTGTTGTTTTTTTGTTTTTTTTTTGTTTTTTTGTTTGTTTGTTTTTTTTTTTGGGGGGGAAGGGGGTTTGTTGTTGTTGGTTTTTTGTTTTTTTTTAATTTTTCTTGAATGCTTTAAGGCAATAAACTAAAGGCAAGATATGATCCATACTTAGATCAAGAACCTGCATTGAAGGCAATACCTCTAAATATAGTTAAACTGAAAGTGGGTATTCCCAGCATCAACATCGATTAAAGATACATCGAGCTGTAAGAATGAGAACTTATTCTTTATTTAAAAACAACTAAGACGGGATGATCAATTTCGTTCTCATCACAGTAAAGGAGATAAATGAGCGAAATAGAGCTGGGCCGTACATTTTGCAAATGAAATAAACAAGTTTTGTACCTTAACTTAGAAGTGTTCATAATAATCACTTCGGACACCAGTCTCTCTCTGGGCTGAGCGAGACTGTCGCACTGTTCTAAGCTAGCTCGGACACCTGGTTCATGGGGATGGTGAATACACACTGCACCTGCTTCTAGTCTCGATTTTCAGTCCTGGTCGTGCCCTCAACGACCTAACGGATATTCATCGTTGAGGTGGATCTACAAATATCACAGTAAGCTTATTCAGTCACAAGCGTCTTATATTAACACTAGAGCTGGTACTTCAACTTCATGAAAATCGGAAAGACTGTAACTATGTTAGACTCGGTAGATTTTGAGGAGAATGAAAAAAATAGATTTTGCTAAAAATATCGGGGTGCTAACTCTCAATCAAGTTTTTCACCCCTGAGATTTAGGGCAATATTTTATAGGTTAAGAGAAAAAAATACTTAACAATGGTTCATACTGTTCTGCACAATCATTTCTCCATCATAGTTTTTCTCACAAATCACAGATTCTCGCATTGACTAGCATAATTTTGGAGTCAAACAACCTATGGCTGATTTTTTTAAATCGTCATCTAGCTTTCTGAGACCCGTATTGAGGGTTCTTAGTTTTAAAACAAAATCTTACCTAAAGATTTCTAAAGGACAAAGCAGTGAGTAAAAAGACAAAAGACACTAACTAGTAAAACTTGTGTGAGCCTCTTACACTGATAGCTCCATTATAGATTATTCTCATCCTATTTAAAGGTGCGCCTTGAACTAGGATGAGAATAATTTATAATGGAGCTATGTTTGCCTACTTAGTGTTTGAAGAAATACATAACAAATAAACTTCTTATGGTCCTCGCCCCACCTAATCTGGGCAGAATGTTATTTTAGTTGACCTCTTTAGGTTGACACGTAAATGTTAATTAAACATAATTTAGTCCCTGCAAAAACAAAAAAGGTATAATTCGACTTTGGCAGCTATAAATAAAAGTGTGGAAACTGCAGTCGTATGATCGACGGAAAGTTAATTTAGTTATTGTAGACCTTAGATATATGAACGTTATAGTACCTTATCAGTAATTTATCCAATCACCAGACGTGATATAGAAGGCATTTATGGGGAAAGAAATGGATACCATAGTAGTCTTTTGCATTGCTTTTCACGCTCAAAATCTACACAAAAAAAAACCCAAGGTATCTTATTACCCTTTAAAAAATAAAAAGCATCATGCTTAATGGCTCTAACGATCATCATCGATTAGTTCAGTTTTTAAAGATGTCTCTAATCGTGGAGAAAATCAAAACTCTATACCTAGATCTATTTCTGAGTCCACAGACACATTTTAGAAAGAGGAGCCGTAACTATCTGTATGTTGAAAACGTCACCACTTCTGTGCCCCAATAAATTGAAATTAAAATGTGGTCATGTGCATGTTTCGTTATGGAACCTGCTTTTTTCAAGATCACAATTAGAATCGAGTTGTTGTAAGGTCGTCACAATGGCCTTCAAAACACTATTTACTTAAACCTTGCTGACATCGCTGCTTTTTTTTAAAGACAATACTTATGATATTAGTTCTGCCCTATAAGTCGCACCTTGCCCTAACTTGATGGGAGGCAACGGACTCCATGATATCGAAAGGGCTATCTGAGTTCGGATTCGCGCTGTTAAACTTATACCTTTTGTCCAGTTAGGTTTTGAGGATATGAAAAAGTGCGTATCTACAAAAAGGTCATTATGATAACTGCGTAGGTAAAATTTTGTTTCAGGGGAAGAGCGGGTTTTGGTTTGTTTGTGTTGTTGTTGTTGTTTGTTTGTTTGTTTGTTTTTTTGTTTTTTGGGTTTTTTTTTTATTTTTTGGTTTGTTTGTTTTGATTTTTTTTTTTTTTTTTTTTGGGGGGGGGGGGGGGAAATCATAATTCATTCAACGAAAAGGAAACTCGTAAGGATACCATTGTGTATCCGCATTTTCTTAATGGGCCCTGCAAATGCCTTATCGTGCAATCGACGGCCGTTTCAAAATCCTGGCACGGGTAAAGTAAAAAACAAACATAAACAGTTTTACGTTTCGCAAAGGAAGACTTATCTTTGTATGTTCAATTAAAATAAAAGTAGTTCGTACAGGCATGTACAGCTATCATTTCAAAATTTTCGCACATGTGTTACAGGTCGTCTTACCCAGCTAGTAAGATCAATGTTTTAATCTTGTTTCTGATCCATTGCTCATGTAGGTGGATGTGTTTGATACCCCTTACAGAGTTGGTTAAAAAAAAAAAAGAGTGCAAAGTAAATAGCGCAGATCAGAGTCTGGACAGAACTCATTTCCATGAGAATCTCATGTCACAGTTAAGTATTTCACATACAAAACTAAAATTAATACCACATCACGTGGACAATTCAGAAGACAAGTTTCTGTGCCATTGCTCATGTACCCTTCCAAGTAGTATGAAGCTCAATTCTAATGATCGGCGTGGCATGTGAAATTGCTTCGTTTTGTTTTGTTTTTTCACGCAGGAACTACTAAAACTGAAATTAGAGGTAGCTACCGCAGAGAAACAATAAGACACCTGGAAACTATATTTCATCCTCAGCAATAATTCTTGGTACATTTAGATTATTGTGTGACTTTCGTTACGCTTCTGCTCGAGAGAAATTCAGTTGTATATTTCTGAAGTTTACAAGAAAAAGTCGAAATAAAATGTGTTTGACTCATCGGGGACAACTAAATTGGGAAATCGCAATTTTGGGCTTAGCTTGAGTGCCGAGTCCAGCGTGATTCCCCGTGTTCTAGAAATGTCATCTGGGCACCGGCTCGCTAAGCCTACTGCTTCCATCAGAGGTCCTCTAAACGGCGCTTTAGAGATAGTTTGCGGGATGAGTGCCAAATTTGGTCCAATTGTCTTAAGCTGATAATAGTAATCGCTTCTGTCTGGTAGTAAAAGGCTCAAAGCTTGGTGGCTGTATTGCTCTAGCCGTGATCAAAAGGATTTTTACAAAGGGAGAACAAAAATTATTGTCACACTCAGATCATCCTGAGACAGCAGCTGCTTTATTTACAAAAGTGGTGTTATAAATTAGAGATGGGAGGCTATTATTAAAACTGTTGTTCTAGAGCAAGAAAGTTAATTTATTGTTCTTTCTTTTTAATGCAAAACTGGATATCTTTAGCTCACGAGTTCGGCCGTCAATGAATCCTAATAATATCAAGCAGAGACCATTTAAGCACGAACATTACGGATGACAGATTTTTGTTTAAATTATTAAATTTTTAAGTCCTAGGTCAACTTTTTTTCTCGGGGCAAAATCAGCAGTGTGGGGTGGAAATAACATTTTCTGAATCTATTAGTCGGTCAGTGGCTCGACAATACCATAAGTCAACTGAAAACTTTGGAAAAAGAATGAATAGTCTCGCCCAAAATTGATTTACCACTCTAAGCGACATTTAATAGGGTTTATCATACTCTTCATGAATTCAGCCTAAATAAAGAATTGAACCTGGATACCTAACTGATTTTTATTTAAATTGAGCGTAACAAAAAAAATATTTCAGCAATTATTTGTAAGAATCAAAACGACATCCTATACTTTCTATGATTCGATTACTAGCATTTAGCCTTTCACTTTGTAGAGTGTTTTTTCGTCAAGACAGAAAGAACAAAGACTACGATGAAACTTAAATCTGGTCTTTTTATTGCCGTGAAGAAATAATGATTATTGACAGAATTATACTAGAAACATATTAAGGTTTAATTATGCTCTTTATATAAGTTTCTCAAAACTAGGTGCTTCATTTTCCAATACTTTTTTTTCTAAAATTAGACACACAGTATCTAATTTCCCTAGATTTTCTTGTAGTGAATTAATGTGTGATTGCTTTTTGTTTTGTTCAGTTTTTCAAAAACGACAGTTTGACTTTTTTTAAAGCAGCACTATTAAAAATATTTTGCGACCAAAAGAAAAGAGGAGGAGAAGGGTGTTTAAGAAGAAGGACAATGAGGAGGAGTAGGGGAAGTGGCAGAAAAGATGAAACTGAAAGAGAGGAGAGAGAAAGAGAGAGGGAGAGAGAGAGAGAGAGAGAGAGAGAGAGATGGAGGGAGGGAGAGAGAGAGAGAGAGAGGGGGGGGGAGAGGGAGAGATTTTGTTCCCTTTTTAATAGGGCACGGGCAAAGAAGAGTGAATATCCACCCACCTCCAAAGAACTTCTACAAGATTGGAACTCAACGCACTCTCTTACCCTGTGTACTCTTTGACCCATCTTGCGAGCACTTTAGTGGAATATTGGAATTCTCTGGCATTTCGCTCACAGATGCGCGCGGCAGGATATGGGTTAAGAAAACACTATCTTAATATGTGGGGTATGTGATATTATTTGGGGTACTTAGGGGCAAATGCTTCTATTTTCGAGGAAAACGGAAAGTAATAGCAAGGACTATGTGGCCGAGGGAGAGAGAGAGAGAGAGAGAGAGAGAGAGAGAGAGAGAGAGAGAGAGAGAGAGAGAGAGAGCGAAGGAGGTGGATATATACTTGGTGAACTCTTAAGGTCATTCGGTAAAAAAGTATAATTTACGGGGGTTGTTCGGTGTAACTGGTATTTGTGGAGTGCTGTGTAGAGACCTGGCAATGGGGGTAAACGGCACTTGGCAAGCTTTCTTCAATAATAATTGTCACTTGAAGTAAAAATACTGGAGGATTGATAGATCCTCTACGCATGTTGTTTGGCTAATGAAACATGAAATTGACTCTGAACTCTGTTTGTTGAGGGATGTTAAACGAATTTCAAAGGTTTCTTTTCGCTGCTTACGTTCGTGCTCGGTGCAAACGATCTTTGATGTATAAACCAAGAGTCAAATGGAATTCGTTGGTAGGGAAATCTACTTAGAAACTGTCTTATTCAAAAGGATAATAAAAAAAAAAAAAAAAGAAAAAGATTACAAGTTCGATTGTTATTGAAAGCAAGGAAAAACTGAAATGCCAAAGATAAAAAAAAATGTTCTAAAATCTTGTTATCCTAAATACAGACACACTTCAATGTATGTTTTAAAGAAAATTAGATTTATGACGGAGACCAAGAATATTTTGTTATATCTTGTGAAATTGGATTGATAACCACGAACGTAGATTATTGTTTCACCTCTCTGAGCGACATTTTGTAAACGAATTTTTTTTCGTTTCATTTTATTCAATTTTTTATAAATAAACTCTGGTTTTGACAGCCACAAAGGAAAAGTTAGCAGCTTTACAAGTCTTAATTAAAAGACTAAATTTGCATCCTTTTGCTATGCCAAAGTTTGTTTACGTCCGTGCAAAGCCATGATATGAAGATGTAATACCTACTGATCATCTTAACGTTCAAGTTGCTACAAAAAGTTTTGACAAAGTTCTTATTGAGATGAAAATAAAAAATTTGTTCAATAACCTATCTATTTGTCACTATAAATTCTAGTAGCAAGGGGCAAATGAAAAGTTATGAACTTTTCCTTAGCACTTTGAGATGAAACTTGAAGTGATGATAAATCATCCAATATATAGACTTAGTTAAAATCTAGTTTGTTATATAATTTTTGTTGCCCATACTTCTCACATTAATTAACATCAGTTTATGATAAAATATTTCATTGTAATGATTATTCACGATCTCTTCCCTATACACATATATTCCCCCGATTTTTTTTCCTCGTTTCAGAGGATTATGAATTATCGCCTATGCAATTATTTTTTTTTTGAGTCAGTTTCCTCATACAGGTAGTTGAAACGTCTAAAAAATAAAAGAACGACTAATTGAGATTCAGCACTCTTTACCAGCTGTTTTCGGACAAACATTCTTTAGAGCTTTACTCTGTCTGAGGTAATGTTGCATACTTTTACTCCATGAAAATACAACCAAATTTGCATATTGTTTTGTTTTTTTTCTGCGCCGCTTCAAATCATACAGATCGAAACTCTCTTGGTTGCATTTCGATTTTCCAAGCGTATCTGCCAATATTCTCTTTTTCCTCTTCTTCTTCTCCTCTTTCTCTCTCTCTCTCTCTCTCTCTCTCTCTCTCTCTCTCTCTCTCTCTCTCTCTCTCTCTCTCTCTCTCTCTCTCTCTCTCTCTCTCTCTCTCTTCTTACCAATTCTCGCCTTTATCTATCATTCCTCATATGCTTCTTTCCATTTATCACTTTGTTCACCGCTCTTTTCCTCTTTTTCATTCCACTAGAAAATTCTCTCCCCAGACCGGAAAACAATGAAGTACAACTGGAATACCTCATTCAGCCGACTGACTTACATGTAATGATTACAACTTAAAAAGTTTAGATCTAAAAAAAAAAAACTTCTCCAAGCATAAAACTGTCAAGCGAAGGAAGCAAAACTTTAACCTCTATAAAACAAAAAAAAAATTCCTTTATTAGCACACAGAAAGCACAACGGTTTCTAAATCCAATAAAAAGAAAACTATTTTATCAACAAAACTCATCTGACATGAACCAGGGTGTACTCTTTGACCCTCTCCCAGAACGGTTTTAGCAGCTCGTTACAACATTTCGCACCAACTTCCATACCACCTTTCACCAAGACTGTCTCAAATGCCTGTACGTCTCTTGTCGTCGCCTTCCCAAAATTTTGCACCTGCAACATCACATGTTTAATATCTTTTTTTATCGTTTCCTGCGTTTTAATCTAATTTTCACGTAAAGTTTAATAGCAGAGATCACGGTATGCATGCATGTGCGCCCACTATAAAAAGAGAAAAAAAAGTGAAGTTGGCCATCTGGGAGGGGAAGTGTTTAGATTTTGACAGACAATGCACCCAGTGAACCCATGACAGCCGAGGCAGAGTAGTTGTTGACCGACTGGCCTTGGGCTGTATAAGGTCACAGTACATCTCTCCCTCCCCTTCCCCCCTCCCCTCTCTCTCTCTCTCTCTCTCTCTCTCTCTCTCTCTCTCTCTCTCTCTCTCTCTCTCTCTCTCTCTTTCTCTCTTTTCTCTCTCTTTCCCTCTCTTTTCTCTCTCTCTCTGTTTTTTCCCTTGCTCTTTTCTCTTCCTCTCTCTCTCTCTCTCTCTCTCTCTCTCTCTCTCTCTCTCTCTCTCTCTCTCTCTCTCTCTCTCTCTCTCTCTCTCTTAGTCTTTCTGTCTCTTATATTCTTCTCTCCTCTCTTTTCTTCCTCTTTCTCCCTTTCTCTCTATCAACCACCCCCTCTTAATCTTTTACTCCCTTTCTCTTTCTCGCTTCACTTGTTTATGTCTCTTTTTATCATTCTATCTATTTATCTATCTGTCAGTCTGTCTGTCTATTTATATAACATATTTGTCTACCGCTCCACTCCATTTCTCTTTATTGGTCTCATTTCTTGTAATTCCTTCACTTGAATGCCAAGACTCATTCTATTTGGTTTTTCTTATATTTTCCTTTGTGCATTTAACTGGTTGGATGTGGAGTGAAGTTAGAGAACCCCTATTGCAGTTTACAGTGTTATAAGATCTTTTGTAATCTGCATAACTTAAAGATAGATAGACAGATAGATGCAGAGGGAGATAACAGAGAAATCAAAAAGAGAAATGCGGCAGACACATCTAGGAAGACACGCTCACTGGAACGAACAAAAAATGAGAAATAAGATCGAGACAGAGAGAGATAGAGAGAAAGAGAGAGAGAGAGAGAGAGAGAGAGAGAGAGAGAGAGAGAAAGAAAGAGAAGCGGAGTCAGATAGACAGACAGACAAAAGGAAAGGATGACAGGGCAGGTGGGGGGAGGGGTAAGCTAGAAGCGGTAGCTCCCTGTTTGCCGTATCAAGCATAAATTCATGAACTTAATTTGAATACAATCATGTCAAGGTACGGTAATGAAAAAATGCTTTGTTAATCCAACTTTTAAGTTAAGACATTTGGGAAGAAGGTCGATAGGGTTTTGATTTTGTCGAATTCCATTATTCTTTTTTTTTTTCATTTCCTTTGAATAAGCACACAGAGAACAAAAGTCAACGTTATATTTTTTAAATATTCTAACCATTGTGTCTGAGACATGTTAACTATTTTGTACGAATTGGCTTCTGACACTTATGTGGGAAAAGCCTATGGATTCAAAAATATTTCTACTTTTTTTCGATTGCAGCAAAGATGAGAAATCTATATCTCCAGGCATGGAGTAGTTCCAAATTTATCTTTGACAGGAGCGAAAGAAAACAACAGTGCGATTTGAAATACATTTCGAGTTTTCCTGATCACACTGTCCTTAGCTAGACCGTACACCCCTTGTTTAACGTAGATGGACAGCGCTTGTTAAACAATTCAATCGATCAATAAATCAACAAGTGCTCACGCTACACATAATATGCTGATAAAATCATGATCTGGACAATATGTTGATCATCGCTAGTTTACGGGGAACGCAACAAAAATGGGGGCAGAGGTGGTTTTTTATTTTATTTTTATTTATTTATTTATTTATTTATTATTATTTTTTTTTATTTTTTATTTTTATTTTATTTTATTTTATTTTTATTTTTTATTTTTTTTTTTTTTGGGGGGAGTGTTACTATTTATTTGCATTCTATAGTGTGACAGGGGACCTTGGTATTTGAAGAGATAGTTAAATGGCGCAAAGAAGATCACCCAAATTATCTAGTTTTCCATAATGCGGGCTTACTCTTGGGAGTTGCGATTTAATGAATATTTTGAAAAATAAGCCGATCTATCGAGTGGCATCGATGTATCGCCAGATTAATGGAAATGGAAAAAAAATATCCTTGAAAACACTACACCTTGTTTACGCGTGGCATTTTTTGGACTCAAATTTCAGTTAGGAAATGTAGAGACTCTTTTTTTTACTGTCTACATAACACAGAGCTTTGAAGGAGGAGTCATTTATGGAAAAGGAAAATCGACACCAACATCAATATGAGGAACGCATGCCATTGTAGATTTGCTAAGTTTAGGAAAATATAATGTAATACTGTCTTGAATCAATAGAAGGTGCACTGGAATGTCTGAGAAAAATATGGCAAAGATTCTACAAGAAAATGTGATAGGTTAGAATGAAATTAAGCCTGTTTTTTTTTTTTATTCCTATACAGTCATTTTCCCTAATTCCATGTAGCAGAAAATGTGAGTAACCATGAAAGAGCTAACATCATCCCTGTCAAAGCCACCTCCCCCCTCCCCTTTTCTCTCTCTCTCTCTCTCTCTCTCTCTCTCTCTCTCTCTCTCTCTCTCTCTCTCTCTCTCTCTCTCTCTCTCTCTCTCTCTCTCTCTCTCTCTCCCTCTCCCTCTTTTAGTGGAAGAAAAAAATATTCTCAGCGATTAGAATGATAATAAAATGGAAATGTGATGTGTGAAAGTTTTGGCACAAATAATAGGGACAATCTATTCTGTTGAACGAACTGTTACAACCTCATCAGTAGTATTCGAAAAATGGAAAGAAGCTTTGTTCTTTCATGACCTGACTTTAGTTAATAAGTCACCACAATGAGACATAAAGTAATACTTCAGACTTATGCCTTTCTAGTGATTTTTTTTCACAAAACGGTTTTAAACAGTTCACATTTTTTTTTACAAGAATTCACTGGATTTGGTTATACATATATATATATATATATATATATTTTTTTTTTTTTTTTAAATTGTACGGTCAAGGGGTGTAACCGTACGGGTCTGAAAGTTCCATTATGGAAAGTGTAGCGTTTATAAGGTTTAAACACAAAAGGAAATTTTATATAAAGTACTTTTTACCATTTTATTAATATGTATATTTAGTTAGAAGGAAAAAATTAAGCGTAAAAGATTGCTAATTTTCTTGACCATCCAGCCTGGTACTTGAGACTGCTAAACTTTCCCAACTTGATTACTAAAGATGGTTATCTTATTTTTCGGGTGTGGTTTTTTTCTTAAAATATCCATAATTTAAGAAAATAAATATTAGGGATGCTACTCAGAGACATCGTGCTACGTAGTGCTATCAAATTTGCTGCTTAAAGAGATAGTGCAAGAGAGCCAATTATAATTACAAAAACTCACCAACGCCATTTCAAAACTTTAAAAAAAAAAAAAACAACTTCATTTATACTTTGGAGCAGTCAAAGAAACAATTTCCGAGAGTAGCATTTGAAATCGTGAACTACAATTATTGGATGGAAGAAAAAGATGAAGTTGAGGATAAAGTGACCAGGTTTATAGATGGAAAGGAGGGCAAAGTAAGATCACTGATAGCCATTACGGCAAAGACCAACTACTTGCAGAAGCACCCACTTCTACTGGAACACTCAAGCAGAGAGCAGCAGAAAGCAGCAGAGAAAAATCTGCACAGAAATTGGGCAAACCTCAAGTGCTAACCAGAGTTAAAGTAACTTTTCCCCAAGAGACCAAAATGAACACCATTCACAATATTAAATGTTTATTGGAAAAAGAGGATATGCCTGTAAATTGCAAATCCAACGTTTGCCTTCAATGAACACTGTGGCGATCGACTTTTAGCTCCAACCAGCAACGGTTAGAATATAACGTGAGAGATTATAGAGCTGTTGTTCCTCTTTCCACAAGTTAATTTAACCTGATGAAAATGACAATAATTATCTTGATGGCGTAATGATGATGGTAGTGTTGATAAGACTGATTTAAAAAAAGGGCGACGATAATACAAGTACAATGAAAGCAATAATGAAGATAACTGGATAATGAATATGCTGAAATTATGATAGCGACAACGGCAGCTATCATGGCGGTCGTGGTGATAGTTTTTACAATGGCTGGTTCGTAAAATTAGAATCATTCTTATCTTTTTGTTAGGTAAATTATCAAAATTAATTTTTACCAAGACCGCTTTGCATAGGATGATGTTCCTGGTACCGATAAAAAAAAATAAACTACGAGATCTACTTTTTCAGTGCCAATTGTATTTGGAAACGTAATCAAGCAAATCAATGAGGAAAAAAAGTTATGTAAGCACAAGATGTTTCGCAGTAATAAAATTGATTTCTTTTAAGAGAGTGAGAATTTATTGAAGTATAAAAACCATGAACTTCCAAGTTCCATTTTTCCACATGTATACAGCCTTTGAGCTAATTTAGGACAGTTTGGAGTTCGTGTGCCAAATCAAAGAATGACTTGGAGTGAAAGGAATCAGCCAGTGGAATGGAGATACTAATCTGTAAAACCAGCTCCGGTCAAAAGGTTAAAGTAATCAGTAAGTTTGGCACGACCAAAACAGGTGGAGGCTGGTGAGCCGAGCGAGTCGAGATTTGCGCTCAATTAACATTCCGTTTCGAATCCAAAAAAAAACAACAAAAATAACAGCCTTTTTCTTTTTATTTTTATGTCCTAATCTGTTTCCAGCACTCAGTTCTTTTAAGCCTCATATGGATATTTTGTTCAATAATTTGAGCTTTTCTATAAAACTGTCTCTAGGTCCGGCAACTTTCAACATAACTAATTATTTAGCCTTTTTTTTTCTTTTTTCTTTCTTTTCTTTTTTTTTTTTTCGGGGGAAAAAGGGGGGGGGGGGGTTAGGGGTTGGTGCCCTATCTATCTTCAATAAGATACCGTCTTTTTTATTATACTGCTGTCCATCAATTTCTGCTCTATCTATATCTTTTCTCAGATTCCCTATTTCTTACGTTTGCACTTTTTGCATAGGAAACTATTTACAAAATCTTCTCTGACTCGCAGCGGAGCTTGGCCGTATCACCCTCACACCTGTTCGGCGCACTACATAACCCCGTGTACCTGTTGACCTGGGAGGGAAGCATGAAATGCCTGGCTTGACGTAGCCTTGGCAGGACCTCACCAGATTTGCCAGGCTCCCGCACAAGTCGGCATCATTACCAGATCTAGATGCTACTGAGGTCTTCCTTTAGATGCCAGGTGAGAAAGCTGGCGGTAAACTTTCTCTATGTGGCGATATGGTACCGCCTTGGTTTCCAATGTTCCTCCTGTAATTATCAACCACGTTAAAATTTAAAAGTAAAAAAAAAAATATGAACGATTTCTTGATTTGAAAAGATCGAGCAATATGGTAGGAAGTAGGAGAATCTTTAATTCTAGTTTAATCTCTCTCTCTCTCTCTCTCTCTCTCTCTCTCTCTCTCTCTCTCTCTCTCTCTCTCTCTCTCTCTCTCTCTCTCTCTCTCTCTCTCCCAAGGTTTAAAAAGAGACAGGCACACCACTTTATAACTACGGGACTAAAAAAAGAAACAACACAAGTATAGATTAAACATAAAAACGTTTCGCCTTTATTGACACAAGTATAGATTAAACATAAAAACGTTTCGCCTTTATTGCGGCTTCATCAGATGAAGCCAATCTGATGAAGCCACAATGAAGGCGAAACGTTTTTATGTTTAATCTATACTTGTGTTGTTTCTTTTTTTAGTCCCGTAGTTATAAAGTGGTGTGCCTGTCTCTTTTTAAACCTTGTTTCACACTATTTACAGACACACACGCGTTCTTTTTGGATCCTTTATAATTACCAAGTTGTCCTCCAAGTGTGGTGTTTTTGCTTTTCTATTTGGATTTATCTCTCTCTCTCTCTCCCACTCTCTCTGTCTCGATAATAATAATAATAATAATAATAATAATAATAATAATAATAATAATAATAATAATAATAATAATTATTATTATTATTATTATTATTCGCTATAAATTTGGCAAAAAAACTGGAAAAGGTATTTTTAGGCTGCTTTGTTATTGTTTTTCCTTGAATATAGCTAAAAAATGTGAGGAATATAATTGTATACTAGTTAGTTAGAAAAAGAATAGATAATAAGATCGATAGAGCTAGGAAATAAAGAGAAAAGAGAGGGGGATAAACTAACACATTTAGACGCTAGACAGGAAGGGAGTAGAAATGAAGAGGCCGAACAAGATAACGAGCAAAAGAGAGAGAGCGGGAGAGACAGACAGACAGACAGACAGACAGACAGACAGAAAAAGAGATAGACAGACAGACAGACAGAGAGAAAGGAGGGAGAGAAACAGACAGACAGAGAGAGAGAGAGATAGGAAGTAGAATGAACCTTTCTTTTTTCTTCGTCTTTAAATCTCACTTGATTCACTCCATGAGCCATTGATAACAAAGAGAGATGGAACGACGGTGAAAGAGAGGTGACCAGAGGTAAAGTAAGTTGGGGTCAAAGGTAACGCGCACGCCTCAAACCACATTGACCTCTGATTGTACAAACATGTCGAGCACTTACCACTGTTTAAGTCTTTGCCCTGGACCAACTCAGCTGTACATTGATAGGTTCTCCCAAACACTCCTCACATGGACGTACTAACGCTAGTACCGGCTGATGCCAGAAGCTGGGCCTGATAAAACTAACAAGGAACATTAAAGTAGACTAAACTAAAGCTTCACCTTAGAAGTAACCTCCATCTATCTCCTGAGCGATTTGCAGATAACTTTTTGAAGCACATACTTTGCCTTCTTCTCGACTTATTTTTAACGCCTTTGATCGTGAGACTATAACTTTTTGAAAATTTCTTCCACTGAAGTTCGTGAACTCAAAGACTAAATTCCTAAAATTTTATGTACTTTTTTGAAAGTTGTGCGGTAAAACCAATTTAAAACATACGACTCTGCTTAAATCTAAATCTGCAATTCTTCAACAGAAAGCTATTCAAGTTAAAAGTTAAGTAGAAGTAGAAAACTAACCTGCTCTAAAATTGTGTGGTAGATTTCCTTGTCCCTCCACTTCTTCGTTTTCCTTTTTTTCCCCCAGATACGCGGAAACTTCGTAACGTGCCTGCCTTCTGAGCCACTAGGATTTTGCTTCGTGAGATAAAATTTCGCCGTCTTGCAAAGATGTGTTAGATAAATTGTTCTTTGTTTTTCTCTGTGTCTTCTCTGTCGGTGTATGTTTTGACATCGTAGAGTTTATCAAAATAATCATGCTTAGCTACAGATCAAATTAATAATCAAATAACAAGTTACATGAATGGTATGAATATACATCTATATCCCATTCATCTGACTTTGAATCCTTTTGTCATACTATTCATCTATCGCACTATCTATCTACAATCTATTTTTACCTCGATGTGTCCATCTGCTGTTGGTCGTCCTCTAAATGTATTGCCATGTGTGATGAAATAGGCTCTGTCTTGTTGCCTTAATGGAGAGAATATTTTTTTTCTTCTTTTTTTCTTTGCTGGATATCTCCAGAGAGGTTCTAGTTGGCTTTCTATATTTGTAGTGAGAGGAGTTTTTCTTCACACTTTCCATGCAGACTTGTTTGTGATTTTGACTGGATGTTCAATATCTTTTTTTCTTGATTATGATCTGTGAGAGTTTCTACTCCTCGATAAGAGGTAGTGCCCATGTGCTGAGGTTGAGGAGCAAAATGATTTTACGAGGAACTTGAAATTATATATATTTTAGGCGCAGATTTCATTGGTTGAAGTTTGCTCGCTGTTCTTGTAAAGGCGTGTTTTCTTATCATCTTAACTGCCAAGCAGTGAGCCCACTTTCTTTTTTTTTTAATTTTTAATTTTTTTTTTTAATTTCTATAGTTGCTCCTGTTTGGAGAAAGTTTTATCAAATACAATGGTGATTCAAATCTAAGTGTGGTGAGCATTTCTGCATGAATGTAATTTTTCCATGGAAATATGCTTTTTTTCCTCAAGATACTGGGGTTTTTTTTAAATTGCTTCCAGCGCTATTGGGTTTTCAAGTTACTTGGGCGCACCTTGTAGTGGTGTTATTTGGTCTCTTGTTTCATGCATCTGGATTGAGTTAAAACTGTGCTGGGCATTTCATTTAGGTTTCTTTACCGATTTCCCATCTTGACCTCCGGAATGAGAGTTATAGAACTGCTTTTTGTATTGTGCCTTGGAATATTGCATGATTTCAATTTGCACTGTACAAAACTTTTCTTTTTTTTTCTACACTTTTTTATTTTGATTTTTAATTTCTTTCCGCTATTTCACTCACGTTAAGTCTTGTGTTGTCTTCTTTGTAATTTTGTAAGATAAAATTCTGGAATTTTATTAATTTTTTTTTAATTTCTAAGAAAGCTCTTCATCTTTATGCTTACTTAATAGTGCACTTGCTTCAAAATCTATACCGATCCCCTCCTCTGTGGATTGCTTGACTAATGTCGGAACATTTATACCGTGGTAGTTAACCACTTTGTTGTGTTGTTTGTCGCCGTATTTTGTTTTATCAGTGAACAGTTTTAATTTCAGAATGCCTTGGGACTTTCTTCTTCTTTCCTCTTTGTTGATAAAATTACTTAGATTATCATTTTATTTATCATGTCTTAACTACCTAAATTCCATCTCTATTTAATAGTACCTAATCTTTTATTTACCTTTTTATCACAATACATGGCTAACTAACTATTAAATTTTGTCCATCATTTTATCTATCTATCTATCTTTCTATCTTTCTATATTTCGTCTGACTAATTAAGAACAAGAATAGGAAAAAAATTTGATATACGTTGGTTTTTGTTTATTATTTTTAAACGCAACACGAAAAGTTAAAAAATTATCAATAAACAAAAAAATTATATTCTAGAACAATCAGGAATAAGGAAAATTTCAATAGAATGTCCTTATGAGATTTTAGGCGTTACACAAGTTTACGGCACGAAGCTAGAGTGACTTCTGATTTCATGTCTTTCTGAGAAGTTCATACGAATATACTAATCTAAATAAGATAGGTTTCGTAGTGAAAGATAAAAAAGTATGAAATTTTGACCAGTATAAAAACCATGAAAGTAATATCCGGCAATAGTAAGCTAGTATAGGTCTAATGCAAAACTATTAGTTCCGACCTTTGCCTGATAAGAAAGTGTTATCACTTTCGACAATGGTTTTCAAAGCAGTGTAAAATTCTTTAGGAGAACAAGTTTTATTTGTTTTTGTATAATTGTGTCTATTTTGTTTGTCATCATTTACACACGTTTTTCACCAAAGTGCCAGACCAAAGCAGACAACACTTTCCAATAATTTTGCATTATAGCATATACTAAAGGGTGTGTTTTAACGTACCTCAAGGTGATTTAGTTGACGCTGACAAGAAACACGAATGGTGAGCCTTTTCAAACAATCGTAGAGGTGAATTTCCAGTTATATGAGTGACTCCCAAACAATTTGCGCCTCATTTGGTTCACTTCAATTGAGGAGGTGATTCATTATTTTTATTGCATCGATTTACTTTTTTTTTCTCAATAAATTACATTTTTTTTTCAAGTTCCTAATCAACAAATTTTAAAAAAATATAGGAAATTAACAACCATCTCTTTATTTCTATCTCCGTGAAAGACAAACGGTAAATCTAAAAGTTCATTGTAATCTATCTAAAGACGTAGCTAGTCTTGGTATTTATCTTTCCATCAACCCCATGTGTATTTGCTGTGCAATGCGCCCTTTTACTGAGAAATAGGAAAGAAAGACAATCAGCGTCTGCTTATCCACAACTAGGTTTTTCTCCCCTGCAATGCCGCTCCTTCCTTTTACGATCAACATGCTTTAACATTATATGAATTGTTTTCCTCTAGTTTGAACATCTCTCTATCTCTCTCTCTCTCTCTCTCTCTCTCTCTCTCTCTCTCTCTCTCTCTCTCTCTCTCTCTCTCTCTCTCTCTCTCTCTCTCTCTCTCTTTCTTCTTTTTATCTCTGTCTTTTTTTCTCTCGCCTCCTTTCTCTCTCTCTATCTCTCTCTTTTTCTACTTCTTGTCTCTCTCCTTCTCTCTCTGCCTCTCCCTCTCTCCCTCTCTCTCTTTCTCTCTCTCTCTCTCTCTCTCTCTCTCTCTCTATATATATATATATATATATATATATATATGTGTGTGTGTGTGTGTGTATAGATATCTCTCTTTTCCCTTCTTCTTCTTAGCTCTCCCTCTCTTTTTCTCACTGTTCATCTCAGTCTCGACCTATCTGTTTATCTTTTTTTGTTATGTTTTGTTTTGTCGCGATATCACCATGTTCCAATAATCATCACAAATATATGAACCATGTTGCAGAACCATGAGTTGCAATTCAAGTTTTATTCAGTTATAAACGCGTTCAACAGACTTCTTTCATTGATTTTGTCGGAGAAAGATCCTGCGCCGAGAGAGAGAGAGAGAGAGAGAGAGAGAGAGAGAGAGAGAGAGAGAGAGAGAGAGAGAGAAAGGCACACAGGCATGCAGACACACGGAGACAGAGAGAGAATGAGAGGGAGGAGAGAGAGGGACAATTCTACCTGCTGAAAATAAATTAATGGAAGTATAGCTATATCACTCCCAACAAAAACATGAATGATAATTTTTTAACGAAAATATCTAGGCATTTCAATTTCCACAGAAATTGTTGGCTTTTTGCAAGTTTATACCACAAGTAAATCCATAAATTGTTTATGAAGTGATTTTTTTTCAGTACGTTTTTAGATTTTTTAAAATTCAGTGATAAAAACTAAGAAGATAAGGTTCAAGCAGGTAAAACTGTTATATTACATACTTCAGTATTACATTTATCAATGTTATGTCCGCAGACTAAAATGGTGAAAACGTTTCTCACTCTATTTTCTATAAACACCATATAACCATTACACAATTTTTTAAAAAAAGTGTTCGGATCGTTTTTACTGCTCCATTATTCAAGTCACGCGTCAAGAAGTAAACGAAGCTAGCTAGATTTAGATTATACAGGCCCCTTTTTCAGGCTTCAGTAATCCCAGCAACATCATATCAAGTACAAGAAATTCAAGTGCGATCGCATCAATAAGATCAGGACTCCTAATCTCATGAGAAGCTTAATTTAAAGTCAGACGCACTCTACTTCCAGGATTCCAAAACAAATATATCCTTCTCAAGACTAAAAAAAAACCAAACTAATACCAAACTTTAGTCTCTAGAAACAACTGTTCCGCAAAAGGTAATTCGAAAATGTTTTTATAAATTTTTTCATCAATTATTTTAGCGAAAAAAAATTTGTTTTCTTTTTATGCGAAGTATTTGCTTGGATATTCTATGAAACTATTTTATGTTTTGTTTAGTATCATTCATTCGAACTTTAGCCATAGTGTCTGTTCAGTTTATCGGCCTATCTATTTACATTTTTGTCTGCTGGCTGACCTTCTAGTTAATTAGTTAATTATCAGTCTGTAGTTTTTAACTTTCTTGTCATGTACTAATTTCGATACGTTTGCGTCTCCATGTTTTCAGAAGAATGTTAAACAGACACGGCGGCTTTCCGTCAAATTAGGGATGGGGCTCATCAAAAGAGACACGACGTCATTTCCAGAGATCACAATCAGGTTCGAACTCGTGATCTCGATATGTGTGTGTATGTCTAACGCTCTACCAATGGAGCCATCTGGCGCCTATATCTTACAGAGCGTTATAATTTTTCTCAATGTATACGCTGAAAATGTTCTTAAAACCAGACGGATACAGTGTTGATGTGTAATACCACTAATCGGTCTGAAACTTAGACACCGTCTGAGAATATCAATTTTCTGCACTTGCTCCCTTCAGCAACGGCATTAACTCGATTAAGGCACACAATAATAAAGATTACTGAAAGTTAAACCCGGTGATGCTTGAAACAACCTTGTATTGAGTGCACGAAGTCTCCCCAATGAATCTTGACTAGATACACAGACAGAGTGTGACATCGTACTCACGTAGAGTTGGTCGGCGTTTCAAAGGGCTTGATGGTCGCCCGTCGTCAGTGAGTCGTCCGCGGTACATCCATCTCTTGTACTCGGTCACCCTGGATAACTGCTCCTGAAGGCTGACAGATACAAGTCTCGGTGTGAGTAGGTCTCGGTACGAAGACCCCTTGGAACCGAATCTCCGGAGTGGAGTTTAGGTACGCGGACCTCGCAAAGGCGAATCTTCGGCGGAGGATTTGAGTACGCAGACCTTACAGACGAGAGAATTCAGTACAATGTCTTTGTTGGTTACTTATTATCAGAGAACCAGTGCAGAGTCAGATCACCTGGTGCATGACCTTTGTGAGGTTTGTTCTTTCCCTTGGTTCGCCTCCTAAAGATAAGACAACTTTTGCTGTCTAAAAGCCTTTTATCTTTCAAAGTAACTTTCTCGTCCTCCTCTGCCCTCACTCCAATTCCCAATTGCGTCTGCGAAAGTCTGCTTCAGACATTTGTTTCGCTGTTACAGCAAGAGCTCACTATTATTTACAAAAAAAAAGGGTACATTTGCAGGTCAGAAAAGAGGTGCAAGATAAGAAAACAAGAAAATTATAAAAGATCTTGCTTACATGATATGAGAAAAAAAAATTTTTTTTAAATACAACTAAAGCAGGTAAAAAGATCTATATAAAGGAGCGATGGAATCTTAAGATCTAAGCAAAGAACCTTAAAAAAATGTTCTTGGCATGGGTTCTTTGCTTAGATCTTACACTATAACATGTAGGTCTATTCCAAAAGCTTTTAGATCTGCCGCCGCTTACATCGTATGCATACTTATGTTTATTTCCTGCAATCTCTGTTAAGCTGTGCTTACAGGAAGTAGTTCGCACTTTCGTCTTTTTCTTTTAAGAAAACAGTAATCACATTTTTGCCTTTGAGGATTTTCGAAAAAAAATTATTTGGATGAAAAATATTTTCACAACACCAAAATTAAGGGCAATTTACAACTTTTATGCCAAATATAACGCTCTTAAGTTGTCTAGAAATGTTCGGTTAGATGGTCCTCACTTTTCGCCTAGCTACATTATATAGATCTAAATTACTACTACTACTACTACTACTACTACTACTACTACTACTACTACTACTACTACTACTACTACTACTACTACTACTACTACTACTACTACTACTACTACTACTACTACTACTACTACTACTACTACTACTTCTACTACTACTTCTGCTATAATATTATTATTATTATTGTTATTATTATTATTATTGTTGTTGTTGTTGTTGTTGTTGTTGTTGTTATCAATATTAGGATTGTTGTTGTTGTTGTTATTGTTGTTGTTGTTGTTGTTGTTGTTGTTGTTGTTGTTGTTGTTGTTGTTGTTATATCGTTTGATAATAAAAAACCAACAAGGCAACACTTGTTCTCAGTCTGAGCTTCTATACTTTTTTCCTGTATTTCATTTTCATTTTGTGAAATGCGGAAAACTATCTGGACTCCATTATCTTTTATAGATGATTGACTCGAGAGCAATTGGATGCTATATTTTTGGAGAGCAAGTACATCTAGACACCTCACAAAGTCATCCTCCCTCATTTAAAGGCCGTTAATTTTCACAACAATCTGAAGCATTGAGAAGACGTACCATAACAGAATGTATTTTCTCATTTGCGCCTTTTAATTCTATAATTATAATCTGTCTTTAATCGTATTCTGTAAAGCGTTACCTAAAACTCTAGCTCCTTTTTATTGTCTTTGTTATTAGTTGAGCCTTTGCACCCAGACATATCTATTACCGGCCGTACCGTCGAACGTTAGATTCTTCAGTGCAGACGCTTTTGTTTCATGTGCTCCTAAAAATTAAAGCTTCAGCTACAAATCTTAAACAAAAGAAAGATAGGAAATCGCCCTGTTGTTGAACGAACTCCAACTTTAGGACGTTTTGGCCGAGGTTGAACGAGATTTTTTAAAAGGTTAATGGCATTCGAATAAGTGGGTACGGTTATCAAAGTTGATATAGAATATTGTAGGCCATATTTTCAAATTTTATAAAATGGCCAACATTTGGGGAATATAAAAATAATTTCTCGCAAAATTTGGAGTTTCAAGGTTTTCTTATATATTATTGAGAACATTGCGATCGAAATTGGAGTTGCATATGTTTGGTTAACTTTAATAAGCAGTCTGAGCCACAGTTGAATATCTTTGTCGAGCGAAACAGGGCAAAACATCAATTTTATCACCACTCGTTGTTGCTCTCCTTTTGTAAAGAGCTGTATCTTCATGATGAGATAAAGTAAAAAAAATTTTGACGCCAAATATTTTGTCTTTTTCAAAAAAGTGTTTTACGTTTCCTTGATTTTTTGGCATTTGATTGAGCAACTCGAAATTATCTATTATGTAATTGCAAAATAGAAAGTGATACTTTAAATTTTGTTTTTCAGTCTATTAGTTCAGGTGTAGCTCCAGACCTACACCAAATCTAATTTTCTAAGTTTAGACACAATGACAGCGTTATCAGCCGTGATTGATGGGCCAATCTCTTTAAGCCGGCGCCAATCGGAGTCTCCACAGCGACAGTAGAGACTTGCGTAAACCTGCTCGACCCAAAAGTACTTGAGTGCGCCCTCTGGTAGCCTCATCCGGGATGTTTTTAAACTGAAGTGCGAAAACAAATCTCGAAAAAGGAAGCACTTTTGCAATGACTTCTACAATAGAGTAAAAATGCCAGTCTATATTTGCCTCCAATTGAATGTCGAACAGAGTAGAATATTAGAGAAGCTTTTAAGTCATAATTTTGAGAGTTGAACAATTTTTGGAATCGCATAATGCTAATGATACTAGCCAAATTTTTTTCTTTTTTTTTTTCTTTTTCGGTATTGTTAACCTGTGTTAGGGCACACGAAGCACTGTTCGCGGCGTTTATTTTCAGATTGATAAAATCTGCAGGAATCTAAACCTGTTACTCATTCACACCTTATCGAAGCCGACGTGAACTCTCAACCCATCTGTGTCAAGCTCAAGTTGATAGTGAGTCACTGGTCGGTGAATCTGATGATGGTTAGTACTCACACGAGGGCACATCTGGACCTGGTATGTAGTTTTATCGACCGAAAATTGACAAAATCAATATATCCCCTCACTTGTGAAAAACTGAATACGAGACGCACGAAGTGAGTGCACTTAGTTTGGAGCCCAAAATGAGCGATGTAAAACCAGTTTTGCTACACATAATTATGAAAAGGTCAGAGGCTGGTACCCAACCGTTTCTAAAAGACGGTGGAGCCGATTTTTTGAGTGAAACATTACTGTCCCCGGTAGAAAGCTTTCATGATTGGATACAAATTTGAAACTTTCAAGAAATGCAGCTCTTATCCAATCTTGAAGTTGATACCAGACTATATTTGTGTTGGCACTAGACGAAGGCTTGTTGAGTAGTAGATTAAAAAACAAGTGTTCTTATTGACGCCGCTTTGCACTCAGTGAGTTCTATAGGTAGTAGTGGTTTGCGGCTTGATAAAACCGAAGGTGGCATACAGTTGGGTGAAGCTTTTGGTAGTGCTGACTCATTCCTTTATGAAGTTAAAACTTATACGGATACTGTTGAGATGAGATGCATTTGGGCAACTCTTATGCTGATTTTAAATTTTTAGCTAAAAGGCTGACTCTTAGGCTGAATAGAACTAAAATTTGTGTGAAATTGGTTTGATCCGGTTTAAAATAATCTATTTGTGATTCCGAGGACAGCATTGAGCCTCGCCGGGTCGATTTGAGGTTGGTAGTGGGTCATATTTTGATGGGGCTGTGGCTGGTATTGATTCACAACTTGCTGAAAGTGACGTTGATAATAACGTATACCTTGATAAAGGTGGAGCTTGTTGTATGTTGCTGAAAGTAAAAATCGGCCCACTTCAAGCGTGCAGAGTCAAATATAATCTGAAGTTGGTACACAGCCATTTGGCATCAGAATTAAGGTTTACGGACCTTTCTCTTTTGCGAGATTTTTGTCTAATGTGTTTTGCCAAGTTCAAACATCTTAATATGCCCACCGCAGTTATCAATGATTCTGTTTTTATACGCCACTTGGGCCCCTTATAGAGGCACACAATTACTTTCCGTCGGTCTTAAGCTAATGCACTTGACGATGCATCGTAAAGTTCTTTCGCTTATATATTTCTGTCTGCCTTCGACTCAAAGGACAATACTTTCAATGTTTTTTTGGTTTTTTTTTTACACATAAAATTTTAAAACAGTGACCGATAGCGATTAAAACTGGTGTTCTGAAATGGGTAAAACAACAAACTTTGAAAGAGAAAAATTTAAAGTCCACAAGAATCACCTCTTCAGAGGAAATAATTATTGCTCATAATTATATACATTTATTTAAAGTTTTCGTTCGGGCAAAGTGTTGGTGTTAATTTTCAAGAAGGATTTTGTTTGACAATACTGTTATGTCCAACATTGCTTATTCAACCTTCACTGTATGTAAGTTTCTCTTCAAAATCTCTTGCTGTAATGCGCGAGGTTTACATGTTCTTTCGAGGGACCAAAATTAATCTCAAATTTTATAAAATAAGTTTTTATGTCTGTGGATCACATCGGTAAGATATACTGTATGTTATATAATATCTGTAGGTCTGTGTGTGTCTGTGGATATATGTACGTACGTACGTATGTATGTGTGTATGTATGTACGTATGTATGTATGTATGTATGTATGTATGTATGTATGTATGTATGTATGTATGCATGCATGCATGCATGACTGTATGAAGGTATTGCGCTATAAAAACGATTTAAACCCAAGAAAATGCGAAGAAAATAAATTAGGTGGTATTATTATGCACGCGTTGTTATTGAAAAGACACAGACATAAATTTGCGTGCATTATAATATCATCTAAATTATTTTCTCCGCATTTTCTTGGGTTTAAATCGTTTTTATAGCGCAATATTCCTGTCCAAATCTGTCTTTAGTTATTTCATAATTCTCCTTCTTTACATATTTTTTTAATTCTTCACCTCATCTCACCCACCCTTTCCAGTGTCTCCTACTCTCCCCCCTCTCTCTCTCTCTCTCTCTCTCTCTCTCTCTCTCTCTCTCTCTCTCTCTCTCTCTCTCTCTCTCTCTCTCTGTGTCTCTCCCTCTCTACCTCTGTGTGCGTGTCTCACTCTCACTCTCATTATATCGAATTTTATTCCTTTCCTTTTCTAAAATGGTTTAAATCTTTGAGGTTCTTTTCTTTTTCTTGTAAGTACTGTTCACTCTCAACGGCGCTGGAGAGAAGAAAAGAATACACGAATTTACAAGTAGATAGATGTTAATACGTTTAATCTTAATATGTTTAAGTGTTGTCTTATCATGAAACTCTCGTGTTTTACTTCTTTGCTAGATTGTATTTTATCCAAAAATATACTTGGGCGTCCTAAGTCTAAAAAAGAAATACTGGTGCATGGGCAAGAAAAATTTCTAGAGCAAGAGGGTGAAAATCGAAGTCTTATAAATGGGAATTTGAGATCTGTTATTTTTTTCCTCTGTTTCACGTGTATATGTTAAAGATAAAAATTCAATCAGTAAGAAATAGCATGATTGAATTTCAATTCAATCCCATCATCTTGCAGTTGTGGGAATATTGATTTATTATTGTATAAAATCCCTGCATACATCAAAAAATATATATTTCTAAAACTGAATAAAAGCCAAGGCTAATCTTTACTCCATAGGAGCATCTAGGAAAGCTCTTATTGTAACTGAGTTCTCCGGAACAGTTTATTGGACTTGTTGTCTTACTCGTGTAAACAGTTGGACAGGAACTGGATCGGGTCGGGAGGACGGCTCAGTGTCAGAGCTTTCAGACACTCCGGAAGAAACTTGCCCAGGGTTTGTGTCATGTAATTATCGTACTCGGGATTGCCAGATTTCTGCAACGAAGAACTTCCGTTAGATTTTATCTTGTTCTTATATTTTTATTTTCGCTTTTTAAATTTTTTTTTTCTTATGCCATAATTTTACTATCCGCAGCTTATTTTCGTTGCAACACAAAACAGGCCTTTAAAAATACCGTGCAAAGCGATTTTCAAGACATTAATTGTAATTTCATATATAATTTTGAAACTAGCTTTTTGGGCTCCTATCAAGAAAATAAACTTAATAAACATAGAATGGATTCAATTTTCATGAGGCCCTATTTTGTACACTTTTCTTTAATTTTTTTTTTATTTTATAATGGTAGAGAGGGAGGGAAATGATGAATTCTGTTTTGGACTTACTTCTCTCCATTTTATGCGATACATATATAAAACGAGTTCGATCATAACCAATTGAGAACTGCTCCCTATTATAATACCAATAAGTAGGTCATGAACTTACGAAATTTTGTATCGTAACAATATTCACATGTTTAATCAGTTTACTTAGACGGCAAATTGACCCTTTTGAAATTGTTTGTGCTTTGTTCCACTTCCAATCGTGTGGGAGCTTTCCTTGCGAAAAATTGTATCAAGAGCGGGTGAGGAAACGAACGTTTCTTCCCTTGTATCTAAATATATATATTACAATATACTATTAATGATATTTTTTTCACTTTTGTACATTTTGTGTTGTTTTGGATTTTTTTTAAGCTGTAGGGGTTGTTTTATATTTTTTTTTTTGTTTTGTTTTTAGCTCGATAGACGCCGTCCGTCGCTGGAGACAGTGTCAGTCTGTCAACTTTGCTCATCATTACCGGCCAAGAAATTTCTTCCAGCCCTATAGAAGACGAAGGTCTTGTCCCACCTGATGGTCCACTTTCATTCTGAAAAAGAGCATATTCTTATATTGAGAGAAATTGATGGATAGAGAAAGGTTGAGAGTAAGAGAGAGAGAGAAAGGGGGGGAGGGGGGGAGAATCAATATAATTATACGTGTGTTTGTGTATGTGAATAACTTTTGTGAGTAAATTTGGTCATATTAAAAGAGAATAGGGAGAAGGGATTCCAGGAAACATCGAAATGAAAGTCTGTTACAGCAATATCTGCCAAAAAGCTATACGATAATTAAGTGTCAGCCTTATCCTCAAAATGCCCTTGTTGCCACAGTCCTTAAAAGTGTAGTCACTACTAGGGTAAAAATAATTACTGAGCTCTGTATTCCCTAACCTACTGATAGATCATAAATGACTTAACTTGCACTTATTGCATGTGTATAAAAATAGTATTTAAAAGTATCTTTCTATTATGGTTTCATGGGAATAATTTCATTCATTCTCTTTTGGCCATAACTCAAAAAAAAAATATTGATCGTCATCAAGTTGAGACAATGGCAACAGGTTGAACCTAGTGCAATAACCAAAATAATGGATAAGTCTATGCATCTGTTGAAATAAAAAAAAACATGAAAGAAAAAAAATAGTTTGAGAGGCTCTCTACCTATAGAAATAGCTTTAAAATCTATGAAATATGCAAAACTGCTATTATCTACTAAACAACTAATTGTGACGTTGAGGTCAGAAAGTTCGCTCCGATATCCTTAAGGACTTTCTTGGCGAATTCGAGCCCCTGTCGTTGTAGACGAGTTTAAGGCCTTATCTTTTTAATTGTGCCTTGCCTTGCCCAACAACCAAGAGCTTAACTTCGATATGCAAAAAAGCCTGAAAACACCGTGTTATGGATGGGCTATATCATCAATAAAAATGAAGAAATTGTGTTCATACAGGTTTCTGCTATTAATCAAAGAGTTAGGAGAAAAGTCTCTGGTCAATGCTTAATTTTGTAGGAAAATTTGAAAAAGGAATGGTGACATGTAAAAACGGGCAGGAATCAAAGTCCTATTGCAACATTAATAACAGGTTTATTGTTGCAAAATTATATTTTCTCAGTATTAGCCACAGCATTGCTATAGGTCTATCTCTAGCTCGTCAAATTGGTATCGTATCTTTCAATGACAAAATGGTTTTGAGATATATGCATCGATATGTTAAAAGAATAAATGGAGATGACACAACTCCTATCTATCAGTTTATCACCTGTTTAGAAGCAGACATTTCTTGCTATGCTGTTCAACATATGTAGTTGTAGATGTAGAATATAATGTCACTGATAGTCAAAGCGTAATGAATGTCAAAATCTAGATGAAGTCTAAAATTAATCTATTTTATAGAGCGCAATAAAGTAATTTCTTGGATTTTAGATCGACATTAATAATGTCACCTTTACTATTGTGAGGCAAAAATGCTTCAAGGGGAGTTAACCAATCCGGATTGTTGTGATGCAAAACCGTTTTAAATTTACATGAATCTTTATTTTCTAAATGCATTTTAGAAATACCCGATTGATTTCTGGCTTTAGCAATATTTTGTTGCTGAAAGTGCAAAACTTGGATTTAAAAAAATGCTAGACCTACATCTCCGTTGTTAAAGAACGAAAAAATAGCGCGCAAAATTAGTGATCGTAAGTTAGCCTATGTTGATGAAACAAAGTATTTTGGGGAAATTGAAAAAAGCACTTTGCGTTGATTTTTTTATGATTTAGAACCTAGCCACATGAACGCTTTAGACGCCTGCAAAGTTTCAAAGACGTGAGTTGGGTAAAAACGGAGGAGTTCGCGCACCTCCTAAGTCCTCTTTTATACATTATGGTCTAGGACTTTAGCTTTCAGATTTCTCAGTAAATTTCATCAAAAGTTCTCAAAATCTAATTCCTTTCAACAGGAAAAGTTTGTGTCAATAGCATGTGAAATGTTCGTAAAGGTCACTATCAATAAGCTCAGCTTATCAAGATTATTTCTATTTCCCGTCAAGATCCAGAGTCTTGATCTAGATTTAACTTTGAGTACCGGTATTGAATACGACTCTCTCTGAAGCGTCTAGTTACCGGTAGGTGCAGAGAATTAGACAGAGAAATACCATCGGATGAAGTTCAAAAGTCGGATCGGTTAATGAGAACAAAATAATTTGAATTAGGAATTCATCATTTTCTTTTCACAGAACAAAGAAAAATGATCTTGTGTCTGAAATCTCTTTTGTTTATCTCTTCATTATCGGATCTACAGAGTTGGTGAAGTTATTGTGACTTTGAATTTTTATGAAATGCATTCTTTATCTCGCCCCTTTAGCCTGATATTGTTATTAGTGTTTCAAATGACGAATGTAAAAGTTACTTCGAGAAAGATGAAATGCTTAAAGTTTCTCTTTTCATAACTACTTGCACTTTTTTTTCCATGTCTCGAACCAAATTATTTTGGTTTTATCCCTACTCATAAGGAATACTGGCTAAATCTATCGATCATATCTGCGCTTGTTACAAAAGCTATCTTTCAACCATCTACAAGAACAAAAAGCTATGTTTAACCTGCAAAGAAACATATTGCATTATTTTTTTGCTATAGCTTTAAATAAGCATAAGACAAGTACTTATAATTTACTTTTTGTTATTTTTCCCTTAATATAATTATATCGTTCTATTTAGTGCCCTGGATAAACTTCAGTCAGTGGCAACACTCTAATGGCGTTCAACTTATTCTATTTGTCGTGTATCGAGAGAAAATAATAGATTTTCAAGTTGGAATATTCATGGACTGCCTTAGTTTCACCGCTTGAGTTCAAAGTTGGAAGTTTGCGGCCAAAAAGCTATTTAGGTTAATTAGCTGTTTTCATTTAATGATAATGTCACTTAATGCATGGGTACAGTGCTTTTCATTTGTCACCATTGGGTCCCTATAAATAGACATAACTCTCTTAACTCACAAGGGATCAGTTTTTAGAAATGCGCGTCACTCTAGCGCAAAAATAATTTCTTCAGTGAAAAACACTCATTTTAAACTAAAAAGTCTTTATCATGTAGTTCAAAAGCACTTATGTTTCTCACAAGTTGAAGTGAAATAGAAACATGCTTTTAATTGGTCAAGTTTGAAAAAAAAAAAAACCTTCCACAAAAAAACTGTCTATAGATGTTTAGTAAACGTTTCAGAATGTTAAACAGTTGTGGACCAAATAGATGTTCGTGCGCCAGTTCTATTGAAGAAAAATTCCGGAAAAACTGGCATCTTATTGGTTCTTGTTCTGTCTTCAATCAATAGTTTTTACTGTGTTCAGCGGTCATTCAATAATTTAGTTTTGGCTGGTAAAAATCACCGAATGGTAACAGTGACATGTTTTTGTCACAATCTCGCGTTTACTTCATGATGGTTATACAAATAATTTAAGATCCATTTCTTCTGCCCTTAGTTTTTTTATCCTATAGGTTTTGATGGATATATACCTAAGTTCATCTAGTATGCAACTCCAACTGCGAATTTGATTTTTCACAAGCATATTAATATTTGAACAGAGACAACATAAAATACTAAAAATGCAAT
This sequence comes from Elysia crispata, assembly GCA_033675545.1. Lineage (NCBI taxonomy): Eukaryota > Metazoa > Mollusca > Gastropoda > Plakobranchidae > Elysia > Elysia crispata. The sequence continues at coordinate 92,817 of JAWDGP010006768.1, read as the reverse complement.
ACCTTTTTCAGTGTTTTATTTAAATCCCTCATTATTTAAAGCAAAAGTAACAAAATTCACCACGAAATCAAAACAATTGCAGAATCAATCTATTTCAAAGATTGGCAAAAAATGTATCTTTATATTACCATTAAATAATACAAGGATAAGTAAAGAGAAAGACTTCAAGATGCTTTATCTTAGTGTTTAAAAAAGTAATTCACAAAGGAACGAAAAGAAAAAGGTTCAAAGTTCTTTTTTTCATAAAGTTTGGAATCTGAAGAGTTACTTCACCCTTTTGACATCGGGTCACTTTTATGTTAGATCAATCAATTTGCATGTTATTGAGTGAAGATGTAAGTATTATTTTTGCCCATATCTGGCGATATGAAACTATTCTACTAAAAACTGTAAGATCGGTGCAAAATTCAAGAGATGTAAAATTAGGTTATGTGTTGGGGATCCCCTTGATAAACTTTTATAACTGTAGGAAACAAAATCCATTTAAACAAAAAATGTATGTAGAGATATTGGCTGATGAAGAGATATTGGGAAAAAAATTCAAACATGTGTTAAGCATAGTTATGTTTGTTCTAAAAATGGATATTTCCTTGGCTTTGACGAAACACGGTAAACCGTCTTTGATCTAAAATACGAAAGCTAACTTTATGAAAATGTAGACAGTAAACTGATCTTCAAGAGTGAAAAACCAGAGAGGGACAGTTGCATAGTTCTATCCTTGAGTACACTTAATGAGACTAGAAGTCTCCTATTCTTGGTGCGGGTGTTTGATGGCATTGTCACCTTTTTGGGAGCTCTTTTTCCCGTCGTCTTTTTTGCTCAGGTCTGCCTCACTTTGTTTCTCCCTTCGCGCCTCTCTAAGCTCAGCCCGCAGACGTTTAATTTGGATACGAGCCATAGCCTTCCTCATCCAGTTGAGAACCCCTGGCGGAATGTCCTGCTCAGCATCCTCCTCAGTGGACGCGGCCTGGGACTTGGCGGCGAGTCCGTGACCCAGTGTAACACCGTCCCAACCTTGGAAGATTTCCAGCGCCCAGTGGCGAAATTCAATGGGTGGCTATGAGTAAAAGCATGAGCCAAAACAGTTAGGATAGATGACATTCATTTCATATAGTTTTTTAATAAATTTATCTTGAAATTTTTGTCCTCATGGCGTGTTAGAAAGTCTTTGTTATCAGCGTCCTTGGTCACGATTTAAGAATAAAAGTGGAATCATAACTTGCAAGTAAACCTGAGAGTCACCCACAGTTTATATTTTCTGTAAAAATGGTTATATGAAAAAAATTATTATTCAAATGTTTATCATTGTAAACAAGAATAATATTCTAAGTATAGATTGAAATTACTGTTGATGGATGTGGATTTATCTGCCTTCAGATATCCACCGAGCATGCCTTACCTTGCGATGCGGTTGAACGGGCATTTCATCCTCATACTCTCCGTCACTATCGATTATGCCCTGAAGTCGCTCAATGATGACCTTGGGCTTCTCTGAGCTACCAGGTACAGGCTTTACTTTCTTTTCAGGAGACCGATTAACTAGTTGAAAGAGTAATAGCATTACCAGTGTGATTTAAACTGAAGTATTATAACTACTGAATGTTATTCCACAAACAATACATTGCTGTTTGTGGGTTTTTTTTCCTTATAATAATCAGGGTTTTCTACAACCACAAGTACTACTACTACTACTACTACTACTACTACTACTACTACTACTACTACTACTACTACTACTACTACTACTACCACTTAGGAGCAGAACATGATGCTAAGTGAGTCAAAAAAAGAGATAAATGAAAGTTATGTAATAAAAAGGGCCCTCAAAAAAAATATAAAGAATACAGTGTTAAGTTGATTGCAGTCGTTTATCTTTAATTTACTACTTGATTGCATTTATAGAAAATAGTTTGTTCTCAAAAATATTTTTTGAAGCAAATAAAAAAAAATATATATATTACTTGATGTGTCACGAAAAGATGTGTATTTTTCTTTATCCATGCTTACTTAAAATCAGAACAAGCAGAATACCCAAATGCACATTAAGCTGATTTTAAAAATGTCTTTTATTTTAAGCCGTCAGTTACATAATTATGGAATATGCTCTACTCCATTTTGGTAGAAGTTTATTCATGTGAAATGCATGCACTCACTGTCAGCATCATCTCCGCTAGAAGCACTAATAGCGCCATCTTGGCTGGCTACCCATTTCTCCTGAAAGCGTGCCATCCAACCATAATACTGGCGCCTGGCAAGAACTTCCGCTTCCTTTTGTTTATCTTTTTTAACCTTACTAAGGGCACGGTTGATATAAAACTTGACCCACTTCCGGTATGATGGAGGCACCTGGATGTCCTAAATGTAGAGAATCAATTCATTGATGATTGATCCTTGTCAAATTGCAAAATTTTATCGATGTAGTAACTCTTGATAATTATGAATTGTGGCTTTGGACAACCCAAAGATTTAACAGAATCAGAAAATTAGATTTCATTTACATGAAAAAAAATTCAACTTTTAAATGCTTATGTCCTAAGTTAATCTATGGAATCTAGTTGTAAATTGCCCTTAAAAGTAACAATAAATTAGCAAAGTTTTTAGAATGCTAGGATAAATCTAAATTGAGTGCTATTTATCTGCTTGAGTAAATTACTAATACAAAAAATAATGGGGCTGAGCTTGTTAACTTCATTTATATTACATCGACCAAACTTCATACACCTACAACTACAGGGGCATACTAGTTATCTTTTATGAAGTTTTATGCGGCTGTCTTCTCATAAAATAATCTGTTTTGTTCTCACTGCTGTTAAACTTCATTAAGGTTTCTAAGGAAAATGTGTTTTTTTTTCTAATTAGTAATTTGTTTCTTACAGTGAATTGCTTGAGCTCTTGGGACGCTTCCTTAGGGTTTTGGTTGAGCAGTGTGTCTCTTTGGTTGAAGTGCCATTGGGTGAGGTATAGGCTCAGCCATCTGAAAGAGGCATGCGCTTAAAATATCGACAAGTTTATAATGTTACACAAAGACAGGAAATACAACATACCTTAGAGTTGCATTTGGCGTTGAAATATTCATAGGGGACTTCTACTAGCTCTACAAGTGATTGTGATACCTAGTACTTTACTGTAGAACTTCTAACTCTCTCGTTAAGCAGGCCATTCAAGTTGACGCTAAAAAAAATTATATCACTATTTCTATCTGTCTGTCTATCAATATAATAATTAAACATCTATTTATCTATTGTCTGTCTATCCGTTATTTTCAAGCATTCTTTAATGCCTTACCACAACTAAAATAACTAATAATTAAACAATCAATCAATCTTTTTTTTAACTACCTTCCTATCATATCAAATATTCGGCACTTTATTTATCTATCTAATAAATAATGGGTCATCTTTTCTATTCCAAGTTTCTCTCTGTGATCTTTTTTTATTTTCTCTGAACTCTCTTTTTTTTTTTAATATCTCTCGTTGCTACGTCGGTATTGTCTCCCTCATTGTCCTATTTTCTCGTTCTCTCTATTTTCCTACCTCGCTCTATATCCCTCCGCTCCAAATGTTTACTTACTCACTTTCTCTCTCTCTCTCTCTCTCTCTCTCTCTCTCTCTCTATATATATATATATATATATATATATATATATATATATATATAATCATATATCGCTTTATTTCTTTCTCTTTCTCCGTCTCTGTCTCTCTCGTTCCCACTCATTTTCATTCCTTTGTTAAGATTCGCCGATTATTTGTGATAGTTAATTGAGGTTTGTATCAAAGGATTTTACCTTGGGTAGTCCTCCTTGGGGTCGCTCTTATCACCCTTATCGTCGTCGCTATCGCTACTACTGCTCGAGGAGGTGTCTGAGATGTATCGACTTTTATCTGCTTCCTCTAGATTGTCCAGCCTCCACTGATTGATAAACTTTTTGGTCCATTCGCGATCACTGGGTGGTACAGCGTCCTAAAGGAAAGTCAAAATGGTTTTTCATTTTCATTTTTTATTTTTAAATCTTTTAAAGAAAATTTGCTGAATTACTCCTATATGAATCCCTGGTGTTTTGTGCTGCACGCCTAGTTTTGGCTTGAATTAGGTATGTAAATATTTTGTTAATCATTGGTGTCACTGAATATGAACACAAGATATTCTTATAATGCTGAAAAAAAAATTTATAAGAATATCACTAACATTACTGCTTTTTAATCTCACTTTAAAGGTTGAAAAAAAAATTAAAGAATGATTGTCAAAAACTGTAAATCTTAGGCATGAAATAAGTGTTGGTGTAAAAATTTAAACGTCAAGGCACGTTTTTCAAGAAGATGCAATAAAGCTGCTTTATATTTTTACAATGAGATAATAAGGAAGTTGACATACTCGAATCTGTTTCCTCATGATTTTCCATTCCTTTTTCCACGCATTGGCTTCTTTTTCTTTCTTTGTTTCCTTTTTATCTGGAAGGTCTTCGGCGTTTTCCTTTTCCTTTTTCTGTTTGTCTTGTGCCTCTTTGATTTTAGACTCTTTCTCACCCTTGACAGGCCTGAATCTTGGAGCACGGTTGGGGCCAAAAGTTTTTTTGAGGTACCAACGACTCCAGTTCTGGAAAGCCTGTGGAACGGCTGCCTGGGAAAGAGAAAATTATTTATATGGATCATGACAGGCTAACCAAAGGCCAAAATATAGTTTTGTAAAAAGTAAAGAAAATAAAGGCTATAGTTTTCAATCATCTTACGCAATGCACACAATACAAAACAACAGAATAACAATCAATATGACGGGCAGACATAATAATGCGTCGCAGTTGTTCTTATTCTGTAAGTTTGAATTTGATCTTCAAAATATGTAGCCTTTTGTTAAATACCTGTAAGACCTACAACAAGTTTTTTTGTTTGTTTTTTTTTAATTTAAACTTTCCTTTAACACTGCAGAGAGATATTGTTTCTTGAACTAAAGTTAAGTTTGTTGTTTCATACAGCCCGTCCACAACACGATGACCTAAGACTTTTTTGCACATCTAACTAAAGCCTAGGTCAGGTAGAGCGGAAAAGAATCTAAATCACCGATCGACACTACGGTGTGGGACTCGAACACCCAAGTCTCGCCGGCAATCAGGGCTGCTCTTCGAACCTCAAAGTCACCGACGCTCCCACTAAAATTAAAACCTTCATAATATTTGGTTTTTCCTCAAGGTTTTGTCTTTTAATATGCCGCTTTCTTCGCATGTAAAAAAAATAGGGAGGCTTAAAGGGTATAAAGAAATTTGGAGCTATCATGTTTTTTACTTCATAGTTTTTGGATTATTAATTGTCGGCAATAAAGAGATGAGGGTATAGTAATGTCATCCCTACAGTGATTTATTGGCATCATTGTTTATTCTTTTAAACTATCATGAATCTCCCCCTTTATGATAAAAATACATATACAGTCAAATTATAATTTTTTCCCCTTTTGTCATTATTATAGCAAAAGCTAAGTAGCATATCGTAAAAAAACATAATTTAAAAAATAACCATGCACTAGAGGCAGTATCTTACCTTGGCTTCTTCAAACTCTGCTTCAACTTTTCCTGGTTTCTCCTGTGCCCAGACTTTGTGCAGTCTAAACACTTGGGTTTCAAGATACTTAACGTAGGCTGGAGGTACTTCTGCCTCCTCGGGGGTCACCTTTTGTCCTTTCTCTCCATCACTGCTGCCAGTTGTAGTCCCATTTGACAAATTTTTTTGTCGCCACACTCGGATATGGTCCTTAGCCCAGCGACGATGCTTTGTGGGTACGAGATCCTAAAAAGAGGAAACAATGCTTCATTGAACATTCTACCCTGGAGAAGTAAACTATTTCACAGTTGTCCTTCTTGATCTCAGAGCCGCCATTTGGGTTCACAGCCTTTAATTAAATTTTGAAGACTAAGTAACGGATTCGATTGTCTTTTTTTATTCAATGCCATGTCCTTCAAATTTGCAGAATTTTTTTGTTACATTTGAAATGATCCGCCCTTGAAGCAAAGCATTAAATGAGTACAGCTTCAGTTAGCTTAGAGAGGGTAAGGATGGGGTGGAGGAGACACTTATCATTGAACGACGCTTTGCTAAAGAGATTGTTTACAGAACAGAGTAAATAAAAAAATTAGTCTCATATGGTGTTTTGAAAAAGCATTGCTGGGTAAGAAATTTGAAAAAAAAAAAACCTAATCATATTCATACATTAACATAGCTAAAGTCTTTTATCACTAAAGGTTTCAAAGACGAAAATAAGTAACAGTATTATTGATCTTTCCAAGGCTGTGTTGTAATGAAGTTTGGAGAAACCAACAATTAATAAAGGTTTCGGTTCATCGCATTCTACCGTTGTCATATTAAGGCTTTATATGTTGTCGGTGTGCTTTTCGTTTTTTTTTTTTGAAAAATAACTGAACACCTTCCTGCATCAGACTGATGACTCCTCAAAGCTCGCAGTTTGCACTGCTAAATCTGTTATTTTGTTCAATTTCGTCTTTACAGCGTCCTTCAGGGGAATCTTGGGAACACTAAGAGCCAGTAATCAATACAAAAAGATTATGATACAATGTTTGTGAAGGTGTTGTTTTTCTTTCTTCATATTTAGGAATTATTTCATAAGTAAGATCTTTTTGTGTAAGTTTCCAAATGTTTCAAATAAAATAATTTATCTTTTTAAATGCAGATACTTTTACTTCGCATAGGTCTTTCGATTTATGCAAAGCTAGTTCACAACAAAATAAAAACAAGTTTCGAACAAAGTCATAAATGAGTTTGAAAAGCAAAAGCTTCTCCTGGAGCCTATACACTTACTCTAAGGGAAGTCTTCCAGCCTTTCTCATCTTGAACAGAGCGTTCCCCGGCCTCCTCTTCAGTCACACGCATCCAAGGCCCGCGAGCTTTCCTTTTGCTGGCTTTGGCCGGAAACAGAGCAGCGGTCTCGTCATCTCCAAGCTCCGGTGGGCTCTCTGATGAGTGAACGCAGAAGTTTTTCAACGATTAACTCCTCATTACTCTGTCTTGCTTTCAATATCAATTTATATTGGTCAAATTAATTTTAGTAACTTTCAGTTTTGGTAAGCTTTTCGTAGTTTTACCCTGTGAAATCTTTGTTGCTTTTAGTCGTGCGCGATTTTGGGAAGTTCTAGTCAGTGGCATCTTTCCTGCTTGTCATTTTGAATATCAGTGAGCTCAACATTAACAGAATGCTTTAGAGTGCGAGAATTGTTTTTATCCATCGAAAACAAAGTTTGCAGCGTCTAAAACCGTTTTAAAATGTAAAAATCAACATCGCAGTTAGTTCGTTTTAGAGAATTCTAAATTTAAAAAGATAAAGAGCTTACACATTTTACAAAGCAATGAGTAATGAAAAACAACGGCATCTAGATTTAGATTAAATTAAAACGCTCTCTCTCTCTCTCTCTCTCTCTCTCTCTCTCTCTCTCTCTCTCTCTCTCTCTCTCTCTCTCTCTCTCTCTCTCTCTCTCTCTCTCTCTCTCTCTCGCTCTTAATTTTGACATTTTTAACACTTTTGAATTCTAAAGCGGATGTTTGAGAATGTAAGAAAGAGTCATTGTATTTTAATGAAGGTTTAAAATTGAAATTTGAATTTGCATCTTGGCTCTGTAAGGTAGGCCTACAAAATGCTCGCAGAAGTTTTCATTATATGTTTTGTTTTATTTTTTTCCCTTCAATTTGAAATACTTCAGATAGAAACAAAAATTAAGACAGCAGCCAAGAGGCGAAAATTGGTACAGTAGTGGGAGAAAAAAGGATAGTGATGATGATGATGATGTAATGATTATGAGGAGGAAATAAAATGAAGGGGGCGAAGAAGGAGGTGATTTAAGATACCAGTGATGAAAACTTTAAGCTGTTTGTTCTCCATCTCCGACAACGCCTCCAGGAGTTCCTCATCTGATGACATCAGTACATAGTCGCCATCGGAATCTGAAGGTGAAGATGGAATCGTACTTCTGATCAGGCCAACTCAATGTAACAATTTGATCTCGAGACGGTCTTTATCTGGATTTATTATTTATTTTAGTCAAGATTGAACTGTACCCACTTTGAGAGATGCTTATGATTGATTGAATGATCGATTAATTGATTGGCGGATACTTTATAAGGGTAGCGCACCTTTAGTTACAGTTTCAGCAACTTGATTTTATTTGATAACTGGGCAGGATGAAATAACTATAAAAATGACCCCAAACTCACCTCCCACCTCTTTTACCTCAGCGATGCGGAAAAAAAAACCATTCCATGCGGATACGTGATTGTGTTCGGGTCGTTGTTCTATATATACCCTCAGCCACCATCGCTTAACGCATGTCATAATCCTTCATGCTTACTGGCCCCCGACAAGCTTTGAAAGCATTATTAATTCACTGAGCAATGTAGACCAACCACATTGTGTAGAGGGTATTAGAGGCAGAAGCTCTAGAAGATTGCTTTCAGCTTCTGTTTTTAATAATACTTACGCTATATCGTTGTAAATGTGTGTTTATCGACAGTTTTGAAGACCCAATCTAGCAGGTGACCTGAATTGCAGTCATTCCAGATCGAATAATTTATTAAGTTGCGCCAGCTCCATGGCAAAAAGCTATACAAAACTAAAAATTGCGGCTTCCATTACTAGAAAAGGCAGACATCAATTAGCGCCGTTATTAGTCTTGTATCAATGGTCATTTACACCTTGAATTAAACTCTACGATTCTTGTAAAATATCACCTGTCTGCCTTCTCTTGTTTGTTCAAATGTTAAAGCTGTGAGCGCTATAAAAATTTTTTCCACTAAAATTAAATACGAAATTGTCTTTTACTTTTTGCATTGCCCATCACTTTTGTGTTGGTCCATCTCAAATAACTAGGGTGTTTTATGTTGCTGCTTATTTAGGTGCAAAATCATTCTATAGACACCGACCCTCAACACATAAAGATCCAACATTCATTGGCACAGGAAAAAGTAGGTAAATCATAGAACCTGTGACCCTACATACTTTCCGAGGTCATAACTTTAAAGAATTTTAAAATTTATGAACATACTAGTAAGCCCCATTCATGCCATTGTTTCCAATTTTTCTATCTGTGTGCAACAATCAAGCTGCCTTGAGAAATAGATAGGGTTAAGTAGAGTTTTAATTTTCTCTAAATTGTAAGTTGAACATTTTATCATTGATCTTTCAATGGCACCTTTCATAACTACTTTTGTTGTGTTTACCTTTCCAGCTAACAATGAACGTCTTCCCCTTCAAATCCGGGAAACTTGTGGCAAGCTGTGCTTGGAGCTGCTCAAACTTGCCTTTGACCTCTCCGGCGCTGCTCATCGAGAAGTGGAGACGACGCACTTCGGTGGAATTGTCTGTCTTGGACAGGAACGCTTTCACGACAAAATCCATAGTGGACATCGCTGATGTTCAGTTACTATCCGCACAAAAGTTGTGCAACTGCAAGGGAAAATTGAGAAAACATAATTCATTAGTTGGAATAAGAACAGATATAAGAAAAGGCGATTTACTTTCGCGTCGTTTCCGGAATAAAAAATTCTTAGGAGTGTTTATTTGAAGTCAAGGAGGGAGAGCATGACTTTCTGTATGACGATAGTTGGAAAGCTTCAAGAAAGAAATCCTAGCTGACTATCCGCTTTGTACAATGCAGATGTCAGTACCTAAAGCAAAGCAGTTTTCTGGGCATCAATATTGAATAAGCTTCTAAAATGAATTTATGTTCTATTAGATTTACTAGAAAAATTTAATTTCAAAATTACTTTAAAGATTGTAAAGATTAGAGTTTAAAATACTTTTACTGTTATTTAGAAATACTTTTATATAATCTCTCTGGCTCAACAGTCAAATATAATTCTAACCGGCCAATATTTTCAAAAACTTTTTCGTTGTAAGCTTACAGCTTCGTTTTGCTTGTAGTTGGAGAAACTGTTTAAGACTGCTCAAGCCAGGAAAAGTTAAGTTTATCAAGTAGAACAATTAAACATTAGGTATATTGCATTTACTTTTAAATAGCACTAGATACACCTCTATTTATAGAAACTTCACAACCGAGTAATAGGAAATTCAATAAAACAAAATTATGGTAGATAACAAAGTTCGATAGCATGCAACGTCCTCGTTGTTTTACAATTGCATGAAGGTTTGAGCCATTCGAATAAGTCGCCAGACCCCCTCTCAAGCGGCGAGCATATAACTTAATATCTAAAAATGTGAAGTGATAAAGAAAGTGCAAATCAATGTTCAAACTGAAACTACGGGCCACTGTATTCTCAAACCGAACACACCTGATACAGCTGGTATTGAAGAAATCATATGAAAGATGAGGGTCACTTTGTATTTTGTTTACTCGCTCCACTTTAGACGTTTTGACATTGCTGCTATGTAAAGCAACTTACTCCTTGAGGCAACACTATACTACTAAGGAAATCCACCAATAACGCTTGATCTTCTTATATTATCGACTCGTTTACCCATCCTGTCTGCATATAAGAAATCATATTGATTTGGACGCTATAAAATCGACGTGAAAGCCGAACTCACAGTGTTAGCAAAGAATCGCAAAAAATACTCTACACGCCTTGCTCTGCTCACTTATCGTCATTTCAAGATAGAAGACTATAAAATACAAAAATGACAAATATATCGTAGACTGAAATACCAGTTTTGTTAGTGTGGGTGAGGTGCGGTCTTTTATATGTGTAGAGAGTTAGATGTGGGGAAGGGATGTCCGAGAAAAAGGGCAAAATTATTACATGAAATATCCAATTAAAGCTGCAATGAAACCTAGCGACAGATGCTGAAATAAACGATTATTTGTTTGGAAGGACAGGTCGAGGTGTCTGAGCTTATCTAAGATTATCGTGCTTTATATAATTATAGCCTGCACTTTTGAATTTTAAGATTTCGTACTCATCCTTGCAATGTGGGCCTATATGAGTCAGGAAAAAAACAAGCCAAGCTTTTTCACCACAAATATCGTGAGATATTATTATGACGCTCATTTAGGACAAGAGTTCTCAAATGTCTTTTTAATCTATTAATTAAGTTTATACACTTGGTGTTGAGGGACGATAAATCATAGTTCATTTAGAAAGAAAATTTAACTTATGCTATATGGAACTAGAGTCATGATTTTTTTTTTTCATCTATTGGGACGGTATGGTGATCAATGTGGCAAAAACTGAAATAGACACCTCCATTCTAACGAAGCAAATCATGTAAATAGGGGCGTCGAAAATAAGTTTTTCTTGAGAGCGTAAGATTGTTCCCACCCTTTTATCTTAATGCTATTATAGCAAGAAAATGAATAAACGGAAAAAAAAGTTCCTGAAACAGGCTCCCGAAGATTCTTTTAAAGCCATGTTGATATGGCATGGATAGTAACAAAATATCATTCATTTGATAAATGTTCTCACACTATCTCTATCCGTACATCTTTGTTATTAGAGTGAATAGACTGATGATTGGCCCATCTTTAACTGGTGACTCATTCAGTTTTACCATGAGATCTCTTTTTAACAAACAAAGCCCAATCATATGGGCTGGATCAAGAAAAGAATCGAGATTACACTAACACCATTTTCTCTAGAGACTGCCACAAAGGGTCTCAGTCCGGCAGGGTAGGATCGAGAATATTAGGCCCTACCTTCATTGTCACAAAGAGTCTAAAGATATCTAGGCGAATTTTTCACTGCTTGATTATCACTGCTACCAGCTAGGCCTACTATAAAAAATACCCTTAGAAAATTTTTTTTTTTCTTGTTATTGCAGAATCACTTTTAAGTAATTTTCTTGTCCAAAGAAAGGTAGCAACCATCGATGAACAATCACAAAATGTAACAAAAAAGAAATAATTCTTAGTATAAAAATGTTGGTGGTTGCATGTCCTTTTTTCACTTGCAAATAAAAACATTGCTTAAGAAAGGCAGTTGAATAATTGGAAACAGGAAAGTTCTTATTCCACCTACTACTGGAATAAGCATTTCATCATCTAAAGAAAACTATAAAAATTTCTTATGCTAAGGAGATATTACCTGCTTCACAGCTTGATATTGTTTGTTTCCAGCTTTCTGCTTTTCAGGTATTGGTGTGTCTTTGCGCTGTTCCCTCAGTCTGAATAGTATCTTCTTATGTTGATAGACCTGCGGTTTTAATACCTGCGTACGGATTTTCAGGCCTTAAATACTGAAAACCTGCGCTACAAAGATGACGAAAGTTTGCTGAAATGCGACTTGTGACTCAATATCCCATGGCTTTCAATAAGGATCTGTGACTCACAAGATGGCCTGCGTGGCAGGACTTTCCACAGCTTGATAAATAAAGAAAATTATTAAGAGCTGCAAAACTTCCTCCTAGTTCACCAATCTGATGTTTTAGGAGGGTATTGATTTATTTGACAGTGTTATTATTCAAACATGATTCATCCTTTTATGGAACTGGTGTAAGTTTAGGGACTATGGCTGCGGGGAAAAATTTACCCTTCATGAGGCAACAAAAGGGCAAGGGGAGGTAGTAATCTATTTACAATATTTGGTAACGAAACGTCAAACTTATGAACAAAGAGCTGTATGTTCAAAACAGTTTACATGGCCATTCCTTACTGTTTTCTGTCTAGATTAGAAACAATTTATTAACAGAAGTGTATGGTTGAATAACTGGCAGACATCGACATTCGTTACACGTTAACATTGTACTCCATGTAGTGTTTATGAAAAATTTAAATGAAAAATGCTTTTGGAAGTGATGCTGTAGCAAAATTCAACGTGAAACAACAGGTTCGCACGGTATGATATTCCACTCAGATCGTCACGAACCTGTTCTGGTCATTCCTCTTCACATGCCTGGCAATCGAGATTACTCAGTTGCTGCAAAAAAAAAAAAAAAATCTAATTAGCGTATTGATATAAAGGTATAATGCAGACATCAATTATTTAATTTTTTTTCTTTAAAATGAGGAATTACACTCGACGATCAATGACAACACAGCCATGATTTGAGGGAGAAAAATAGCCTTATTCGCAACTTCCTTGCTTTAGAGGTGCTTAAATATCTATAGAGAGACGTATACAGAAAAGAAAAAAAAACCACTAATCTACTTCTAAGTCCATACATATTGTTAAGTCGTCCCAATTTTTTCATCGCCCTGTTCCCATAAAAACACAAGCATGAAACTTCAAATTATGTAGAACGTTATATGCTTAAGTTACCCATATTTTGATATAGAATTAATATGCTATTATTTCACAATATCTATGAGTGTTGTGATTTCCCACTTTTCTTTTACCTTTTTCTTTTTTTGTTTTGTTTTTCTTCGTCATCTCATTTAGCTTATCGTATATCTAAAGTAAAAAAGTGTATGTTCAGTCTAGTCCAAGCATGGTGGTTTGAGGTTTATTCGACGAAAAGATAACATGGTTTACAATGGGAAATGATACTTCTCGAAGTCAATTTAATATGTTTATATCAAAAGGAATTGTGCAAAGCGATTTATAAAACTGTATGCAACCATTCAAAACCAATGAACCCACTGCCCGTGTTTCAAGGTGTGCAAATTCAAGTCAGAAAAAAAACCTTAACGATATTGTTGAATGCGCAAAATGGTTTAAAAAAAAAAAAAAAGCATGCTCAATGATAAAATCGTACAGTGAATGTAAAAAGTTAACGCTTCTGATAGTCGGACAGAGTTAATAAATTGAGTCTTTTGAAAATCGCAATGTGGTTCTATGTAGTTCTGGGTGAGTCTGTCCATTAGCAATGAGAGTCCGGAATCTCACGATAGTTTCGTATTGCATTTTTTCTTTCCATTAAAATGTTTGTAAGGTTTAGCTAGTGTATAATAGTCCTAAAGCATTGTTGCTACGCTTCTTCAACCCAAAAAAAATAATATTTTGATAAAATGAATAAAACATTGTTATGTCTTTCTATCAATTCATATTATATAATCATACATATATACACGCACACAGGCACAAACACACACACACACATACATACATACATACATACATACACACACACATACACACATACACACACATACACACACATACATACATACATACATACATACATACATACATACATACACACATACACACATACACACATACACACATACACACACATACACACACATACATACATACATACATACATACATACATACATACATACATACATACATACATACATACATACATACATACATACATACATACATACATACATACATACATAAATGGAGATTCATATAATTTTGCAGCAAATATTTTGCAAACATAGTGATAGTGTTTATTACTTTTGTTTTGTTTTTTATGTATAAATAATTTTTAAACTGGAAGAACTGATCTGTATCTTGGTCAATGGTGAAATTAAAACCAAGAGCCACTTAATCGAATAAAGCAGTTACAAGCACGCCGCAGGTGTTCGTCATGTATGGAAACTTTAAGACCCTTTCATACATGCAGATTATAAAAGTTTCGTGACTCAACGCATGTTGCATAGTCAATACAATGATAGAAGAGGAAACAAGTTTTATTTGATCAAAACCACAACATAATATAGAATGCATATCCCACTGATGTGTTGTCCCTACTCATACACCCTCCCCCCCCCCCCTCTCTCTCTCTCTCTCTCTCTCTCTCTCTATATATATATATATATATATATATATATATATATATATATTTCTTTCATTCTTTCTCTCTGTGTCTCTGTCTGTCTGATTGTCTCTGTCTCTGTCTGTCTGTCTGTCTGTCTGTCTCTCTCTCTCTCTCTCTCTCTCTCTCTCTCTCTCTCTCTCTCTCTCTCTCCCTCCCTCCCTCCCCATTTTTCTATCACTGAGTCACTGTTTCTCAATCTCTGTCTAAAATGCACGTACATACAAAAGAGTCATCATATCATTCAGATCTATTGAATAACAAAGGGAAAAAACTGAAACACTTAAGTACAACATAAAGTAAGATAAATGTTTATCGTCCCATCTCGTAAGTTCGGCTTGGCCACGGTTTTACAAGAGTATAAAGATCACACGGATATATCTTTTTTTTATAATTTTAAATTTGCTTACATAACAGTAATAATACATTTCAACAGAATAATACATTCAACCCAACGAACATCAATAAGAAATGTGTGTGTGTGTGTATATATATATATATAAATTATATTTTAAACCATTTTGCGTGTATATGAACACCAATAAGAGATTTAAATATATATATATATATATATATATATATATATATATATATATATGTTCTATACCCAAGGCACCTGCTTCCTAACCTACCAGACCACATGCTTAACTGTTATAGTAGCTGAAAACACAAATGAATTTTGACACTATATTGATCGGCCCTTGCTTCAGGTTGGATAACTTGACAGCTCCTGGTAGAAAATGTAAATTTCTGATGCAGAGGTTGAAACGTGTCTTTCGTTCATGTATCCTAGATGAAAAAGCAAATGCTTTGTTAAAAGGGTGTTCTAAGAATGGCTGCTTGCTGTTAGTCTAATGGCTGAAGCCTCTTTTCTTACAAAGTCATCATTAGAAAGGTTAAATAATTATCATCCAGTAAGTGAGAAATTACACTGCTTAAGCCAAGCCTAAAGAGACGCCTCATCGGAAATGAACACATAAGATCAAATCATCTCCGAAACGTATTGATTATAGTAAAGAATCTGCACCTTACTCGTTTCAACTGGTAATTTTTTTTTTTCCCGATATATCGGGTATTCTGTAAACCATTATATTGTCGTCTTCTAACACTGCAAATAGACACACCCAAATCTTACCATTTTAGCGGATGTTATGAACATGTAGAATATTTTAAGCCAGGAATTATGCACGAATTATTACTTCAAAAGCTACATTATTCTTAATTTATATTGAAACTTTATATCTAGAATAGATAATCTAGATTTATTGAGCTACTGAGAATGTTTACTATCTTCATTATGATCGTGATAGGGAATACGTAGGCCTATCTAATACTACAAGAATCTACTAGATCTAGATCTAGATGTAGTTATATCACTATTATCAGTACTAAAATCTAGGCTACACTACCACCATGGCATTACTAGAGATTTAAATTCTAGATCTAGGTTACAACCAAATGCTGTGGGCTTATGCACTTTATTAAAAAAACTCTCATCAAATAGTGAGATATGTATTTAACTATAGGCTTAAAAATTTTCAAAATAAAAGAACGAGAAAGGATAAATATATATAAATGCCATCCTAAAGGTTGGATTTAAACTAAAGTTGAACACTGTTTTTGGTGTTTGTGTGTGTGTGGGGGGGGGAGGGGTCTACATTAGTCACCCGGCCATTCTGAGAGAACTTCTTTAAAATCTAGATATAACTTGACAATCTTACCACTATGTTTTTAAAAATATTATTCATGACCACTACCTTGTCGAATGTTCTAAATTATAGCACAAAGACGGCAGAGATCTGATAATTTTACAGCAAAGTGATTTACATGATTAGTATTTAGTAACACGTCTAAATTCTACATGGCATTGTTGCCTTTAATTTAAGTTTAAAGTGCATGCAACACGTTTTTCTCTTGATAGAATGTGAACAAGGGTGTTGTTTTCCCTAGAAAGTATTGAAACTTTTGTCTCCCAAAGTTAAACGATGGGTGTTACATATTTGATCAAATGAAACTTAAATTACAAAGGAATATTGATTGCTTTTATGGGAGGTAAAAATATGAATCAGTTTTGAGTTATCGAAGATATTCATTTAGAGGTTTATTTCAACATCAGATCTGATGCGGAGTTAAGATAAGGACATCTAATGATTAATCTATTTTCAGTAACTTCTGGAATCTCTCAAAACACTTATGCATTCAAATGCTTCCGTGAATCATGTTGTCTGAAGAAGATCGAGTTGGACTGATAGATGCAGCAAACCAAATAATAGACTCAACTCTAGATTCAAAAGCCCTTTTCAATGAAGTAAGTTGAAATTTTTAACTGGATATCGGTTCTAACAACTAAGAAAACAGTTAAGTTGAAAATGAAATTTTGAAATTTTTTTCAATTCCTAAGTAAAATGTGCTTTGCCAAACCAGCCAGAAAACAGGTAAAATTTGGGCAAGTTCCAGATATTGCTAATTTAAAGATTAAAAAAAAAATCCTTACAACTTCTCTATCCCTTTTCAATTTTTCAAGCATTATGAAAGTGGATGGAAATGTGGTTTGAATTCTTTTTAAAGAAAAATCAGCCCCTGTTCAAAGTACTTTCCAAGGAAAGTTGATTGATATGTTCATGTTTGGATCATCTAGATGATAGAGGAAAATATGAAACCTGATTGAACACTAGAGCTATATTTCCATAAATTGAATGGTGCTGTGGGATACTATAAATTTTTCAGCTGTCTGGTCATATTAAAGAAACTTATTATTTATTTTTAACCCTTATTCTGCTCTCATGGTTACTAACAGGTAGGGAGGAAAACTGTGCTGCTGCCATGGCCAGTTAGCAATTGGGCTGGGTCTGTGGCAGAGCAGTTCTGCGTGTGTTTGTACTCTGCATAAGTCAGAGCAACCACAGAGAGAAAGTCTCTAGATGCTACACTTTTCACAGCAGCACTGACAGCCACTACAGTTTGTAAAGTGCCTGTTTGACCTCATATAGACAACGCTGTTAATGAGCCTTTTTAATTTTGGTTGGCTCTTAAACCTACTAGAGAATATCTGAAAAAGAATTTTTTTAATATGACATAAAGACAGAGCGAGCATCTCATGGAGAATACCACCATTTGTTCTGACAACTTAATTAAGTCCTACCGTGATAGGTTTTATGCCTAGCCTACATGAAGATGGCTGTGGAAACATTTGATTCAATCCTGCTGCTTGAAGAAGACTTATAATAAGACAGACATACAATTTTTTTAAAATTATTGTTATTTTACATCCCCATTCGTACTCAAGGGATCTGTAACAACAAAAATGATAAAGATTAAAAAAGTATAACTTTATCTATCTGGACATGGATAGAGCTAGAGTTTCATAAAGCTTAATAAGACGGTTTCAATAGAGAAATTGGCTTCAATTGATTATACATCTTTCATGAAATATCAAAGAGTAGAAATATGCTGACACTGACACAGGAAATCACAAACAGATTAACTGGAAGTAGAATCTAATTAGTAGACATCAAGTGAAAAACTTGTTCAAGAGTTTATGCTTTCCTACCATTAGACACACAGTGATGGCAATCAAAATCACCATAACAAAGGCAGAGACCTGATACCCTACACACATACACACACACACACCTGTAGACACATTACGCTCTCAACTCATGCCTTCATGCCTTCATGCCTTTGCTTATTTCTCACTAAATCCCTCCCTTTCTTACTTGGCTTCACACTAACAAGAGGTTGTTATTGAGCTGTAAAAAGACTGGTTAATGGTTCGGTCCACTGATATCACAAAAATCTACGAATCAGGTTACTTTAAGTCTAACAGCTGCAATCCACCTGATTCCAGCAAGACTCAAGAGCAGTGGTCATTCTTACTCTTTGCCATGATTCTGCATTGATGGTGGGGTGTGGAGTTGGGGCTAGTAAAGGGTGTGGAAGGTAGAGGGCCATCACCACTCTGTGAAGTTCTTTTATTTGCTCTTCAGTGGTAGTAACAACCACATGTGAAGAAAACATGTACCTAACTTCAAGTTGCCATCTAATAACATGGTACAGACAAACATCCCAAAATTAAGTTTTTTGTTCTTTACACCTCATGAGCTCTGGTTCTCTTCCCAGTAGTTTAAAGAGGCAGAAAGTGCCACCTTTCCATTGGTTTATATTTTTAGCAAAGACACAAAGTCTCCCGAGTAACTGAGATGTGGCCTTTAGGATACAATGTTTTGAACAGGCTTGTGTGTGAAATTCTAATATTATGCGCACTGCAGCACCCAGCTCAGACCTTCATAGCCCACATTTATGCACATCACTGAAGGCAGGTTCTCCTCACTGCAAAGCTCATATCATAATGCTGATTCGATAAATGCCTCACTCAATTTTTGACAATTTTTTGGCAATACAATTTTTGTGTAATAAATATATATCTATAGATTCCTTCACTCTGCTTGAGCCCCAATAGGTTCTGGTTACTAATATTCGAAAAGTTGAAAATAGTTTCACTAATGTTTGTTTTATAATGTGGAAATTTTTTTTTTATTTTGCATATCTCAAAACAGGTAAAAATGAGTTAGACATTTATCCAATAAGAATGATGATATACGTGGGAGCTGCGCAGAAATAAAGTTAATAGAATAAAATCTTAATTCCGCAGTCCAGTTGAAAGGATCACCACAACTGCAGTTTCAAGTGGGTCATGAATTTTTCTACAAAATTAGAAAGGATTGGGGGTGAGGGAACAATTTGTGTTTCATTTTCTGTGCAAAGTTTGCCATTAATTTCTTCTCCAGGCATGTTCATTATCAAAGAAATTAAGAGTTGCCAACCAGAACATTGATGAACAAAGCATAGCCACAGAAACTAATGGATCACAAGGTATCTAACATTATTTTAGTGCAGCAACATGATTTTGTTTTTTGTGGATTGTTAAAAACTGCCGTAGCATTATGACTTGAGTTGAAGTTTATAATTGAAATATCCCTTGTATTTTCTGCTACAACAATAAGTTTCATGGCTTAGATAGTTGAATATATTATATATATATAAAAGGTTAAAGGGTGAAAAATCCAATTAAATATAAATATTTGTTTTAGTTTAATTGTATTATGAGATGAGGGAAAGTTCAAAAATGCACACAAGTATCTCAAAGTTACAGGATGAAATGAGGCATAAGGATGAGGAATGATGTTTTTTTCAACAACAAAATCTTCTATTGTTTTAAATGCAGCTGCTCACCTTTTGATAAAAGAGGTTAGACTAAGTTTGTCAGTTTTGTAACACAGCATTGCTTCAGATAATCTATAATATTGAGTTTGGTGACTCTTGAGTGTTCCTCATTCAATACCTGCGAATAATTTATTGGGCTAGTTTTAAAGCCTTTGAAGAGGATTTGTTGTGTGGAGAATTTTATCAACAAGGCACAACATACGCATTAAACATTTGGTCTCTCTCAGCAAAGTTATGCTTTGGACCTTTTTAGGGCTCAATTGAACATTTTAATCGATATGATTGATATGTCCTTAAAAATGTTTTAAAAAATGGTGATTCATAAATGCACTAGCTCTGCCGATCTTTCTGTTTGGTATCTCTGTGCTTTTGGGTTCCTTTCCATTGTTCTACTAAATCGCAATATTTAGTGTGCACCATATTTGCCTATATAAACAGTGCAATTGTTTGTAGTTTTCACTTTTAAAAAGAAAGAAATGAGAGGGCAGTAATTTTATAGCTCGGATAGAGAGTGGCAATCTTTTTAAAACTATGCTAGGGTTTTATTGAATAAATAGAGGAAAAATGATTATTGATTTATGATTACGTGCTGCCATCATTGCTTTACACTAAGGGATAAAGATCATTACTAATGGACTCACTCTTTCCAACATAATTTTAGGCCTGTTTCATAATATTACTCATGCTTTCATATTCTTAAAATTATGTTGTCCTCTCTTTTATATGTTCCAAGTAGCTGACTGCTAGATCTCTTTATCTTGTAGATTTTATTCCAGTATGTGATCACAATCATAACAGAATTGTCCAAGCCATTTTTTTTTTTATCATTTTAGTTACCAAAATAATCATTTGAGGATTTTTCAACCCTGAGCTTGTTTCATATTAAAAAAAATTATATGCAAATGTGTTATAATAGGGATGGTGTGCTCTGTTATAAAACAATAACTGTTAAACTTAGATGGATGATGCATTGATGGTCATGTCATGGAACTTTGTAAGACATAGAAGCCCTATCCTAACAATATCACTGAGAGTCAATGTTTACCACACTATTACAAGGATACTTTTGGTCTCATTGATGTGGACATTTTATGGTAAAAGAGATACAATTGCAAGTTAAATATGAATAGCTGTTACTAGTGTTAGCTGTCACCTTGTTATTCATAATTTTTTTGTTTCCATACTTTGTTAAAATTTTATTTTTTAGGGTTAGCAAGACAATTCCTTATTTTATTGCTGACTCGTTTGCTTTATATCCAAACAAATTATTTCTTTTTGTAGTTATAGAAAAGTTTTTGAGAGCAACATGCCCAAGTTGTATTGCGTTGGATGGAAAAGAAGTGAATCTCCTATTGAAAACGCCCAATTTGGTTAGGCAGATACTGGAGATATCCCAAGAGAATTCTTCTTGTCAAGAGTCGTTGCTGAGTGACAGCTTGAGGGTAATACTAATACGTATCATATTGTATCATATGAGAAGGTTATTATTATGTAAGAATATACTATTGATTAAGTAGTTTTTATTATGTTATCTATGTGCTTTTAATATTTGAGATCTTTAGTACGCATACATTTTTGCACTCGTTGTGTCTCTTTACTTTGGAGACAGAAAAAGGGATCAGTGGATATGATTATGAGAGGACTCAATGAAAGTCGAGAACAGCCAAGGAAAATGTTGGAAGAATTTTGGGGAGTGACTGAAAAGAAAAATGAAAATAAAAGATAATACTGTTTTACCACTTCTGTTACAAGAGGAACTTTTTCATCCTCTGTACCACTTAATGATAAAACCACTTTGTCATAAAGTATTACAACAGCCTAAAGCAGTGCTAAAAGAGAGATAGAGGATTGCAAGGGAGTGTTACAAATAGCTAGAAGTATTAATTTGTTCTTTGCTTGAATGTAATTTGCATTTAACAATAGTCATGTATCTCTTGTAAGTTTTACCTGTTTTTAATTTCTTAGGAGAGACTGGAAGTTTGCATGAAGATGGTGAAGTTCTCTCTGGAAACCTCATGCTTAAATCAAGAAATGTTTATATCAATGCTTCGAAAGGTAAACATCATACTTTACCATGTTTACTGTTCAGTTTGATTCCTCATTTGATAAGCATAATTTTTTTTCCTACATTTAACTAAAGAAAATTCCTTTGCTGTAATGCTTTCAAAGTTGTGGAAAAGAAATTTGTATTGCTAATGAATTAAATTGGATTTTAATTTCTTGAGTAAGAGCTTCTGTGTAGTGCTCTCATCCTAAGCCCAACTTATGTTTATGCCGAAGGCAAAGAGACGATAATTTATTGTATTAAGCATAGTCACGGTGTTTAATTTTTTTTAGTTAAAAGTTGTTTCTATGTTTCTATTGTATTGAATTTTCTTTTTTTTAGTTTTTTGCCATCAATGTGTTTTTACTTTTTTTTCTTATCCTTTGTTTTTTTTTTCTATTTTCTAAACTTACCATCCCATTCTTTTTACTCTCAATTTACCAGCATGCTTTACAGTTGGAGGTGATATGGAATTTACACAAAGCAGCAGCTGTTGATCTTGGTAGTTTTTTAACAAGGTACTGATATATATCCATTCAAAGCAAAATTATCTCCATTCTTTGCTAAAATTTTATATATCATTAGTGAAAGCCACTAACTTGCTAAGTATGTGCCAGACAATTCGTCTGAAAATATCAAATATTGGATTCATATAATGGGAATGTTAGCTCATATATATATATATATAATCTTTTTTAGCATGAGCAAGATAAGATGAGGAGGTACAGTGTGTCTCTTATGGTTGCTTCTAAAAAGATCAAAGTACTTTCCTCTTGCCAGTCATTGCATTGCTGGTTTAAATTTCCTGGAGAATTCTGTATTATTTTATTTTACGGACCCTTATTTTGACATTTAAGAGTAATGTTATAATATGTGTAGGTTTCAAAAGTTTCTTGTAAGAAATATTAGCCTAACCTTTTTGCAATTGTTTTTCTTTCATATGCCGTGCATATAAATTTTTTATTTTTTATTTACATGTGTGTTTGTGTGCATGCAGTAAATTAAATGGAGAGGAAGCATATCAGATACAACTTTCCAAAGCTCTTGTTGACTTATGTATGGGACCTCTTGACACTCAACAACTGAGACAAAAAATTTTATCAGGTAAGATGTGCATGTTAGTTTTTAAAATCCAGGCTTTATTCTTATGGTTTTATGTGAATGATTATGTGGTTTCAGCAAAAAGAGTTCAAAATATTGAAACAGAAAAGTAAAGGAAGTCAATTGTTACAATCAGTGTAAGAGATCCCTTAGGTGTCTTTGAGTCTTATAAGCTGAGATGTATATCTAATTCATAAAATAACATCTATTTTGAGAGGGAAACAAAGCACATTTATTTTCACATATGACCCAGAACCAGTTGGAATTGCAGAAAGCTTGTGGCAACAGATTTAAGTTATAAATTTTATCAGGGGCAGGGGGTTGCTTCAAAAGGTGGGAAAGTGATAAGATTGATCTTAGTGTTTGCTTGTTATAAAGTCACCTTTGCGGAAGCTATCACTGGCTAAAATCAAATATCAACTTGCCTATATTTCTTGTGTTTACTTGTTTGTTTTTGTTTTCTTTCCTGGAAAACATTTGTGTTACTTTCTAAAAAATTGATATGTTCTTTATTCGATTGTTTGAGCAAAGTATATCAGGTTTTCATTCACATTTTCTTTTGCAGATATCATTCTGTATCTACTCAATCAGACTTTCTCTGACAAAAAGACATCAACTGGGCAGGTAAAACTGATATCTCTTGTATTAAATGGAAAATGTAAGTTTCAGAATTTTTTTTGAGAAAGCTTAGAATATTTGCATCTTCTCATAAATCAAAAAAAAAAAAAAACATCATTATTAAAATGAATTGTTATAGTGGACATTAATTGTAATTTTAAGTTTCTGATTAAACACATATTTATTAAGAAATGTTAAAATAATTTTCTGCTACTCTCACAAGACGGTTTTTTTTTTCTTAAGTTGTTTCAACGCTTGAATAGGGACAAAATTTAAAAAAATAAGCCTTAATTCATTATATGCTATCAGACTAGCTAGATTTGAAGCTAAGGTTTATAGATCTATTGCTTTATTCATGTATGGTAAGCAAATTTTACACGCACCCTTAAATCTCTAATGCACTTAAGTATGTGAGTGTTTTGGAATGAAAACTGCTTTTGCAAAACCTTAAAACGTAAATAATCTAAAAAAATGACAAATTTTTTTCATTTTTACCTTTTACCTGTGTTTCAGCTAGAAAGACAAGTCTTGAATGCTGTTTTACAAGGTTTGTTCATTGTGTAGATTTTTAAACTCTACAATAAAAAAAAACCATTTTTTTCCCCTAGTAGTTTTATGATTGAAAAAACGAACAATGTAAAAGTTGTATTAATAAAAACATAGAGGCACATTTGTACCTCTATGATGGGAGTCGTGCCTTACAATATTAAGAATATTATTATGTCAGAGTATAAGCTTTGCATTCTATTGTCAGACTTTTCTTTTTCTAAGGTTATTCAGTTAGATATAATGCCCTTTCAGGCAAAGGAACTTTTATATTTTGTTTCCTTGTAATCGTGAATGCTAGAGTAATGTGTTAGCATAATTTTTTTTTCTGCAATGTTTTGGAGAGTTAAAAAAACAACTTGTAACACCTGTGTTATCTGATTTTTCTTTTCCATGTATATCAGATGTGTTGGAGCTACAAATTCCCATCGGTGAAGAGGAGAGTGTGGCTCTGCCCTCCAATTTCCTTGCTACAACAACTATAGCAGATGCAAAAGTTGTCCATAAATATGCTATTCATTCCCTATCTCTCATTCTCTCTCATGGTGCCAACAACAGTGGTAGGATATAGATGACATGTATTCAGTGTATGATAAAATGTTGCAGGTGATGTGTCCACCACTTAATCCTTTTGCTCCTTCATAGTTTTTGTCCCTTGTATTCTTAAAAGAATTTTATGGAAGTATATATTTCAAGGTGTGAAACATACCAATATAAAGAAATTGTAATAAAGACTACACAGAAAAGTGTTGTTACTTTTTTCAAGGGAAATCTTTAGATCGAAAAGTTTTGCGTTGAAGAATTTACTTTTAAATTTTAATCTCGAATAGTGTCAATGTATTCGTTGTACTTCTTTATTCTTATAGTGACATTTTTTAGAGTCATTATACCAGGCTCTAAAGTGATTTGCCATCATTGTTATATTTTGAATATCTTTGTTATTGTTATATTTTAAATAAATGCCATGATTAAAGAAAAATTATGAATATTTTATTGAGCTCAGGCTCAAAGCAGAGTCCTCACTTGCTGCAAACTTTTGATGAACATTGTTAAAAAATCACAGTTCAGGTATCCAGTCGGCAATTAGTAATGAGACTTTAAACTAGACATGAGAACATCTATTATTTTTTCTATTAAAATGGTCAGCTTTATCGAATTCTAATTCTTCTCTTTATAAAACACCTGTTTTTAGCCTCTTCACACAAAAGACGTTAAAGATGATCATTGTTTTAAGTTTTTTATGAGTTTAGAGCAATTGGCTTGATTGTATAAGGAATCATGAAAAGAGTGTTGTAGTTTGGTAACAATATAGGCGTTTCTTTATTGTAAAATTTGAAAAAGTGCAAATTAAAAAAGTAAATTCTAAGTAAGATATTATTGAAGGAACAAAAGTGAAAAGTATAGATGCAAAAAACTTCTAATGAATTTTTTTACTATTATTTTTGCACAACTATATTACAGTTCTGACTCTTACTCAAGTAATAAAATTATAAATTTTACTTCTCTATAGGCTTCAACTGGTAGTAAAACAATTATCTTTCATAATGAGCCAAAGACTTAATTTTTTTTTATTTAAAAACTTAGTCAGTCAGTCTTTAGATTTTTTCCCCATAAAACTAAATGAATCAATTTGTGACTGCTTTTTGTATTTTGTGTTGAGACTTGTGAAACAGCTATAAAATTTTACAAATTTCCAAATTACATTATAATGCCATTTTTTAATGGCTGTGTTATCCACTCAATAGATGACCCCAGTTTATGAGGTAATGGTTGGGCAGAATAGCTCAGTATGAGCTCTGCTTCTATAAAAGGAAATTGCAACCGACTATAAGTATCTTTGAAAAGATCAATCGAGACAAAACACAATTCAAGAAATAAAATGCCTAAATGTAGGATTATTGACAGATACACTAAAAATGGGAAATAGAGATGCGTGGAAGACCTCGATCCCTTGTCGCTCATCTTACATTTAGCCACTTTGTTAAACCATTCAACATATTTTCTTGTTGTTTTCCTCTGCTGCAATTTCCTTTAATCATTCTAGTTGTCATAAGATGTTCAGTTTTCCTCTTCTCATCACATGGCTGAAAAGGTTTGTCTGGCATTTACATGATTTTTTTTTAATATCTATATTGCAATTTCCAGTTGAAGATTGTATGAAGTCTGAAACAGATTGGATGTCGTATCAAACCAGTGGTTGTCTTCAATCAATGATTAAAGAGGTATGTGTCCTCAATGTTTTCATTCATATCCCTGACTGGGTTATAATGTTATTAAGCTCCCATTTAACTTTGATTATACCAGACTCGCTGAATCTTTCCAAGATATTTAATATTGCATAGTAGATATGTTAATATTTTTCAGATCAGTTTGGAGACTGGAAAATTTGGAAATTTCTGTCCTTTGTATAAACAGACCATTTTGAAATGAGTAAAGAAAAATATATAAGGAAAGTTTTGATCATAGAAAAACAAATTTATGTGCACAGGTCAAGAAGATAAGATTTTTCTGCAGTAAATACATTCAAGTCCAAGTTAGACAATTTATTGATTACCTTGATGGCTTGACCTGTTATTTTTTGTGACTTTTTCATGATGTGCACATTTTACTGTATTTTTTTATGTCGAGTAAAAACGATGCATTTTACTTTGATTCCATCTCTGTCTTTCTGCATATCTTTTAAAAAAAATTTTTGGTTACTATCCCCAAGGCCATTACCATGATTCCTTAAGACTTAAAATATCAATCTTAGACGTTTTTAAATGGTTAACATAGCCAAGTATAGCAAGATACAAACAACGATATTGTCTATTATTGTACGTTATTTATTGAATGGATCTTATTACGAGCAAGTTTAAGATGAGCAGTTTTGCCTTTTGTACGTACAGATTGGATATGCAAGAAATATCTTTGAGTCTATGTGTTTTTAATGAATTTTTTTCAGTTCTTCTTGGCTTTAAATTACTCTGAAGTAAGCGGTGTTTTAAAGCGAGCCCTTGAACACCAGTCTGTTAACAGCAGACACATATATGCCTATCTTTCTTGTCTTTACACCTGCTTTGCAGAGGCTTCAACAAGTTTAAAAGGTATGTTGACATTTATGGTCCAGATAACATAGCAGTGCCAATGTGAATAATCAAGTTTATTTATTCACCTATATAAATATAATATGTCGTCAATAGTAGAAAAAACTGATGCAAAATCCCAGGAACCACTTTTGAAATTCCATTTTTTTATTTTTTCATCTTATTGCAGAATGAACCCTGGAACCAAAGGCAGATTACTTGTTACACCATTATTATATTATTTCATCTCTCATCCTAAGCTATTAGAATTATTTGTCATTTTATTCTTCCATAAAATAATAATAAAAAAAAAAGGTATGCATGTAGGACCTTTTATGGAGGTTGCCATATTATCACTTTTGGGCTATTTTAAAATTTAAAAGGTGTAAAAAGCAGACCAAATTTTACAATTGTCCTTACCATCAACTGCATTAAAACAGCATCACTGGAGCCTGAAGCTCATTATGTTTATTCAAAGTTAAGGTAAGGTTTTCAATCTCTGACTGCTAAATGTAAATTATTGTGTACACTACCTACCTAAACTATAGTTCTGATCAAGGGGACCTTTTTTAAAATTACATAGGCTCAAGTTAATGATGCTTGTAACAGAGATATTTATAATTGATTCAGAAAAATAAATATAAGTGTTCAAACTTGCAATGAGATGGTTAGTGATGTCTGAAAAATCAACAAAATCTGAGATATGTCATTGTACATTTTAACAAATAAAAACAGCAGATTACGTTTATACTGATGCCCTAAAGATGTTTATATATATATAACAGCAAGACATCTGAATGATTAAGTAAAAGAAGATAAGCCTTGATATTTATTGAAATGATGAAAGCAAGAACAGTAGCAGTGGTGGTTTAACCTCATTTTGCCTCAGTAATTAGTATGAAAAAACATGCCCTAATTACAATGTATGAAATCATCTTAATGAGTTTATACGAGATTGAAAACCAGAGTGTAATTGTAAAAAATTCAAAGATGACATCAGTTACCAAAATAATGTTTTCAGACTACTTATTGACTTTGATCTCAAGTGCCTTTGACAAGTCAAGCTGTGTGGACCTGTATGTACCTTTCTTTCTTGCTCGTTTGAGCACAGCTATTGGTTCACATTGCTTTCCCAGTTACAGTGACTGGTTTCAGGTAAACTTTGAATATGAACATGTATATTTTATAGATTTGGAGATTAAAGTACATAAACAGAATCACAAGGAATTTTTAAAAAGATTAAGAGAAAGCGGGGTGGGGAGGTTCTGTACAGTACAAGACAAGTAAATTAATCTTGTAAATGGGGGAAGAAGGATGTGTATTGCTTCAGCTGTATGAAAGGGATTAGAGTAGGCCAGTAATTACTTTAAGATTCTATGCATTTGTCTCTTAATAGAAATCACTTCAGTTCTTTTTTTAGTAAACAGTATTAGGTTGATTTTTATGTCTCATTTCAAGATGAGGTTTTTGGAAGGATTTTTGTGTTTTGTTTCTCATAACAATTGAAATAAGGGGTGCAAAAACATAATATTATTTACTTCATGGCAGTTACAAGTGAAAATTTTGATTGATGTCTCTTCCAACCTGAAAAGAGTTGTATGTAAATATGATAAGCTTTTAGCCCAATTCACTGCTATTAAGATTTTATAGCCCTTAGGTTCAAAATATTGTCTTCAACTTCAACGAAAAAGAATGAATGAAAGCTTTTTAGTTTTGTATTTTTCTGTATTAGAAAGTAAGGATATTTATGAAGCATCTCAAGCTGTGAAATTTAATGGGACTTGTATATGGAAGGCAAACCCTTGTCTTATTTTTTTTTGTTGATTTGAAAAATTGGAAGTTTGGGCCATTTTGAATTGGAAGAGAAGCTTTCAAAACATCCTATATGCCTAAGAGTTAGTAGGCAGCCTCTTTTGCTTCAATCGTTTAAACCTTCGCCACAAGGCATAATTACATCAAGACTAACAAGCTCCAGCCTCTAATTAGGGCTCCTAATGAAGTAAGGTGTATATATTATCTGCTCCAATCATTCACTTATTCTATATATGACTGTCATAAACTTAGGACAGAAGTTTATCATTTCATGCAATTTCATGTCAATTATCAGCATAAGTTTGTTTCATGTTAGAGCTAAACAGAAGTTTTGTATAATTATCTAAAAAATAAATTTTTAAATCTGTATCTAGGGCTTTTACCATCAATAGTAATGAACAGAAGACTCATAAGTCTGTTTTCCCTCGTGTATGTCCCATTAAACATCTGCCCTTGTATAATCTGCAAGGCATGTTCCAAAAGAAATGTTCTAGCCATATTACTCAAAGAATACTGGAAAAAAGTCATAGTTGCATCCCTACTTTCATTGTAATGCCACATAGTCACAGGTGTTATTCAAGCATTTTTATTGCAAAATTAATCAGCTTTCAAAGCCGAAGAAAACATCTAGTTCTTGCATGAATTTTTGTGAGTAGTATAAAATTTCATAGTTTTAGTTATACATACCAATATGTAAGGAAGAGGAATAATTTTTAGAAATAAAAAAAATAAGCATAATATTATATAAACTGCAAGGAGGATGCTTGTCTGGTTACAGTCTATTTTAAGTGCATATTGTTATATTTATTTGACTATTTATTGCTTTGCTTTTTCCTGCAACAGACTACATTCTGCAATCCATCTTCTTTAATGATGTCAAGAGCCAGCTATAATTTACTTATCAAGTTTCTCACCAGTCTTGTGCCATGGGAGTCTCCAGAAAGGCTTAAAGTAAGATATCTAATAGTGTGTTGGAACTTAGTATGATAGAGTTAAGAATTTAACAAAAAGAAGAGAAACAGAAAGTTATGTTTTTCAACTGAATTCAGTATGTAAGAAAACCTTAGTGCATGTAAGTGATCCTAAAGGGTTATGTAAATCAACTTGCAACAAGAAGATTTAAACGGTAAGGTTCACATACTCTGATGGTTAAAAAGGTGACACAACAATAAAAAAATAGTATTTTTTTTTTTAGGAATTCAGGTATAGACATATGAATCTATCCGTTTAAGGGTATCATATATTTAAAAAAAAGAAGCATTTGAATGGAAAATCCCCATTTAGGCTGCTCTCCTCATCTCAGGATCACTTAAAGCATCAAGAAAAAGTGTTTCCACTGATTGTACTCGTAAAGCACTTTGATATTGTGCATGAATAAAAAGTTGCCTCACATAATAAATGACTGTTTTTCTTTTTACAAATGGATACTACTGGTCTACTTAGTTTGTAGCTAAACTATATATATATATATATATATATATATATATATATATATATATATATATATATATATATATAATAGAATTCAGTAAATGAGTAAAGCCATGCTATTTACTTTTATAGGTGTTCAAACCAGCTGACATACTAGGAGAAAGTTTATCAAGGTTAAATTTCTTTCAATTTTAAATTTTAATCATTAAACCATTGGCTCATTTGAGAAAGCAGAAGAATTATACTGATAAAATATTTTTCATCTCATTTTCTTCACCAATATTTCAGGCTTATATCTTCCATAAGCCTAATCTGCCAGTAAAATGCAAGAACCAGTATCAAGATTTTGTAGATCTAGCAAAAACACAACTCATGGATTTAGGGGTAAGAAAATACTCAAGATAAATCGTTTTGCAACTGACTTGATTCTGAGGTCTATTATGCAGATCTTGGAAATCCATGTTACTTAAACGTGACAACTGCTTAAATGGGGTTTAAGAATTTTCGAAGGTGCTGTTAATTTTTTTTCTTTTCAATAAAAAATGTAATTTATTCAAAAAGTCTTTAGCATTGTCATATATGTATATCAAGCAAAAATGTTCATCAACATTGCATCAATGAGACAGTCAATCTTATAATTAAACTTGAATGTGCCTTTACTGAAGCTTACACCTATCAGTTGTTTTCTTTTTTGTAAATATAAACTTATATAAACTACAGATTTTTCCTCTTTTCTCTTGTTCCATTATAAATAATGTGTACAACGATAGCAATGTGAAAGTATTGCTGAATAGTTGAGTGGATGTGGGTATTTCTGTATAAACTAAAGCATGAAGTGATGAAAATACTTTCATGCTATAGACACCTAAGTTCTCATTGTATACTTAGGGGAGTTAACGGGACTAAAAAGTTTGATGACTAGGCCATTATTGTTACTTTCAGTTCGGCAGATGTTTGAAAAATGGCATGAGGTCTTCTTTTGTATATGGTATTTAATGTTGGTTATTGCGCTTTTTTCCCTGGTTTTTTTTCCTTTAAATTTTCATCAATATCCTTTGTTTTAGGAGTTCGAAAAAAATCAGTATCAGTATTCTTGATTATTTTAGCTTTTGTTATTATTAAATAGGAATCAGTCTATGTAATGCATCATAATACATATTGGGCACAATTTTTACTTGTATTACATTGAAGGAGAAAATCTATATCTGAATAGTCACGTTATGAATAAAGTGCACATTTTTTTTTTATGCAACCCATCAGTCTACTGTTTTTGAAACTGCAAGAGCAGAAATGATCTTTAGTCATCCTTGTCATTTGAAACTCATTTGTTTTGCTTTCTTTCATTTTCTTGCACATTTCAATGTAGAGCATGACTATTTTTGTTTGCTAAATTTGAAAAGAGAGATCACTGATCACTCTTATTGCTCTTATGTTAAAGATTTTACTTTTTAGCATACTTTTCTCCTCAGGTTCCACTGAATGAGAAAGTAACATGTATGTATGGGAACAATTCTGATGGTTCAAATAATTCTAATGAAGAGGATCAAATGAACAAGGTTAGTGTGAAAAAAATCAAGGACATTGAAATGGATTTTGACCTACTGGACTAAAATTTTAATTTGATTATTTTTCATGAATAGCAATTTAAGAGTGGATCCAAGTCCAGTTTTTTGACAAGTTGCCTATATTACAATCATAGGTCATTGCAAGGCTTGATTTTTTAAAATAAAAATTAATCAGGCAAAAGAATAAACCGTTTCATATATCACTCTCATTGATAGTGGCACATCTGCACAAAATTGCTCAGTGTTTGTGTGATGGGCAAGATAAACATTTACTAGTTCATGTAAAGCATTCAGGATTGTATGGGTATAGAAAACTTAATGTACGCATGACTGAGTTTATTTACTTTTTCTTCTTTTCTCTTTATGCCTTTTCTGTCTTTTTTCTGTACAGAAATCCCTCTTTAGCTTAACTCTTTGAGTCCGTGCCCCAAATTCACATTTGGACGGAGGCCTTAAAAGGAAGCGCTTTACAGTACAGGAGTTGTTAATTTTATTTCCTTACAGTGTAATTATTATGAATAGATATTATATAGTGTAGCATATCATATTGAAGGTAATTGAATAAATTTTATGGAAGTAGTCAGTGTTCCCAGTCGGTGTAAGTCACTTCACTTTTTATAGTTGGAGATAAAATAAAAGCCTCTACAAAGAGCCTATCTAGCGGCCGCAGGCTACGGCCGCTCGTCCAAAACTGACTCTGCGGCCACTCGGATTCAAAGAGTTAATTTTGTCCTTCCCCCTGAGCCTGTCTTCTCCCACCATCATCTTTTTTCCTATTATTTTTCCATATATATTTTCTACTGACTGGGTCTTCTGTCTTAAAAGTATATTTCCTGAATAATAATGTTATGTGTTATATTGTGTTTTACTTGGCAATATTCAAACATGTCAATATTAAAAAAGGTGTAATTCACATAAAGGCAATATATTATTCATAATTACCAATGCCTTTCTTGATTTAGAAATACTGAAAGAAAAAGAGATATTCTGAATGCTTGGAAATTGCTTTTGGATGAACAAGGATATTTGGCTTATGACTTAAGAAAATCTTTGAAGCTTTTTTTTAACATGATAATCATGCCACGTTCATTAGTTTTTGATTTTGGACATGAACCCTCTTCAGGCAACCAGTCTTTTAAAGCTGCAACTTGTGCCTAAAGTAGAGGCAATACCTAATGTAATTGTTACCTCCACAGTGGTAGCAAGTTTTAATTTTTGGTGGTGCTTTCAATCAATTAAGAGGCTGGTGAGATGAGATCCAACTGCACCACCAAATAGGGCAAGCCACCTATTAGTTACCAAATCTTAATATTGTCAGCCCAATGCTCTACCGGCTGAGCTATTTTTTGCCTTTTTCAACATTAATATTGGCAGGTTCATCATTAATCAGACTGCCATAATCAACTCAAGAAAAGGAACACATTTAATATCATAATCTTTCAAACATAATACAATCAAAACACCCAATGCTCTCTTTAGGCAATACCTCAAACTCAAATTGGTGGTGATATTTCAAATCTGTAGGCAAGTGACTCTCACTTTACTCTCTACATTTCAATTTGATTGCTAGTAGAGAGAGAAAAGCAAAAGCTTAACAGGTTGCAAAAATAAACTCAATGGTTTGTTTAGATTTAGAATAACTAACATTTTCTTATAATATGGTTTTAGGCTCGAGCAGTTGATTCTACTGAACAAGATGTTCAGAAGGCTGTAGCTGCCTTTGCAGAGTCCAGAAAAATTCCGGCTGTCCTTATGCAAGCAAGGTATGCCCTAAAGTTTAAATTGATTTTTAAAAATTAGTTTGCCAAAGATTGTCAGATATGTATGATTATACTAATTGGGAATTGTAGCAAATACTTGTATAAAAATCTGTTTTGGTTTGACAGTTAATACATTCTTTTGTCTATCTGACAGCTTGTGCAAATAAAAAAGCCACAATTGCGTTGCACTTATATTTTTCATGCCAGTCCAGCAACAGGTCTTGTGCTAAATATTATAACTTTTGCAAGAAACTGATATACTGAAAATGTTTTAGGTTTGAGGCAAAACATGAAGTATGAGACAACTGGGTTGAACCAGACACAAGTTAAAATTTTAACCATGGTATCAGGAAAAATATTATTTTGTCCCCAAAAAGGTGTGAAAAGATCAGTGTAAAAAAAGCTATACCCAAAATTACTTTATTGAAAATGATTTTTAAAAGAATCATGAAAGAATGAATTTCTATCTTTCATGGGCTCAAGATAATGAGTGAACTATGTCTGAATTTGACTCACATGTGTGTAAGCCCTTTCGTTGTTCTTCTCATTCTGTGTTTTTGTGCCGGTGCTTTAGTACCAGGAACAAATTAACAAATGGGAAATGGTATAGATATTAATTGAGAATCCCACTTTAAAAAATTTCAATGCTTTTATTTTCTATTTATGAATTGACATGTTTTCCTGTTTTTCTCCACAGCATTTTTCAAAAACCTTATTTCATGGGCAAGTTTTTGCCAGCTTTAATGAAACCTCGGGTTGTGAGTATTTGGTGCGATTCCTTCGTAACAATTATTACAGTTTGATTGCATAATAATAGTATCGTGATTTGTTCATTCCTTTATACATTCCTTGCAAAGTAAATGTTCATATGAAATGTTTAGTTCATTTTTAAAATATTCAGGATCTTATATGTATCCAACTTTCATCCTTTTTTAAATTTTTAACTGTCTTATAAAATACGAAGGAAATCAAGCACTCATTCCTTTGTTCTAAATATTTGGTGGAAACTTCCCATTGAAGGCTTGTTATTTTATGCTTGGTAATAAACTTATAACTTATAGACTGTTATGTAATTTTCAGGTTATTTTTAGCTGGCCAACCAAGCTCTAGAGGGATTGTCATGTTGAAAGATGATTTCATAATTGTCAGACATATTTGAATCAGATTTCTGGAAGCTTGCACATGGTATAAATAGAGATGCATTGCAAGAGGAAAGAGAAAAAAGATACATCTCCATAGTTTTGATTGAGTTGTAGTGGAATATATTTATAATATGTTAATGCACTCAACTGTGTTATATTGTTTTGTACAGTCGATTTTCAATTCTATCTGTTTCATTTGTAAATAAAATTTGTAATTATGTAATCCGCATCAACCCCTAAACAAGCACTTATCACCATAGAAATATCTATTCAAATAAGTCAGACTCAGAAAAAAAATATGCTTTTCATTGGTCACTAACAATGAATATGATAACCTTTACATAACAGAAATACTATGAACAAACTTAGTCCCATACTCTGGAAAGCAGCAGCTGAAATCCAATCATTTAATGTGAAACACAAACTGTTCAAATAGTTTTTGCAAACATAACAATAAAAGAAACAACCATTGAATACAAATGTTAATGAATGAAGAATGACATCTTAAAAAATGCATGTCAATGTTTTCAAATATAATTTATATTCAGTTTAAAAATTAAGTTCAAGATAGAAATTTGGAGTAAGCAAGGTGCAGTTTCAATGCCACTGAATCATGATTTAATGATAGGTTGTTTGGATCTTGACTTTCTAAGTAAAAATTCCTTAGAAAGCACTCTATGATCAGGCAAAAATGATGCCTATAAATGTTGTAAAAGTTAATATAAACTAAGTTCCTGTTGATGATGGGGAGAAAATTCAAAGACTAGAGTCCTTTTCAGGCAGAGAAAGGAAATAATTTACATAGATTCACTGAGAAAGACATGGTAATTTTTGTATTCATCAAAACACTTTCTTGGGAAACAACTGACTCCTTGTTTATGTTTCAGTTGCCTGACCATCCAGATGAGAGAATGCTCCTCATAGCTGAGCTGAATAAATCAGGCAAGATCCAGACCTCAGCTTACGATCAATATCTGCAGGCCTGTGAGAGAGAGAAGCAGGCTCTTCTTGAAGGTGATTTTGCCATTCATAAGATATAAAAGAAAGTATTCTGATGGTCAATGGCTTTTATAAAATTCTACTTTGCTTGTGTTTTGGTTTTTTTGTTTTCTTTCTCACAGTGCAGAAACCCTCAGAATTCTTTATGTTTACATTTCCTTTTGATCAGCATTGGACTGCGGTAACCAGTGATTAAGCTGCCAGATGGCAATTAAAAAGGGGACAGGAGCAGATGGTATAGGGTACTACAAATCCTGAAAGTAGACTTCTTTCAAAATGTAGTTTACGTTGATTTAAAAATTGCATATTGAGTAGACATCCTTCACTTAATTCAGATATTTTTACATGTTAAGTGATATAAATGAATATTTTGTTGGGGTGTTTTTGTTTTTTTTTTAAGTATCTTTAAAGTGAAGTAAGTTTATGTTGTAATATTTAGTAATGGCTCATATCTATTTCAAACCACAGTCATTTTCAATTAGTATTAAGAAAATATTCAGCGGTCCTAAAAATTTTCCAAGGCAATTATTAAGTACTGCAATTATCCTATGCATATTTTTTAACCAATAGAATTTAGTTTTTATGAAGATAAGCCGAAGATAAATGTTAGGACAGTGTACTTATAGTGCCATACAGTATGGATAACCTTCATGAGGACTATGCAAGTGAATTATCTGAGTGAAAACATACCAAAAGAACTGATATTGACTCATAAAAAAGTGCGAAGTCAAGCAAATATGGCATGCAATCAGGTTGAAATTTAATATAAAAAAGTCAAATAAGATTTAAAGATGGTTGGCCATGAAACCCTGGTTTTTACCTGGTCAGTCATACAAGCTTTTACACATGAAACAGAAATGTCAGGAGATAGTACACGAAAACTTATTTGAGAAATCGGCTAATTCTAGTTTAAAATCCTTTTAAACGCCTATTAGAAGACTATGAATTCCTGCATAACGTTCATAAAGATGCACTGCCTTGCTGGAATTTATAGCTGCACATTTACTCAAAACTTCATCATAATGAATATTTACAAGGACTTGTAAATAGATTCAGGTTTTTCCAAATAAGTCAACTATTCTCATATATTCATACCTTTTCAAATATTTTCAACCACAAGCGTAAGGTTCTTGAGACCAACTGTGTTGATTTCATGGAAAAGTGTTAATTTAGAGTGTCATTTTATGAATAGAAAAAGGAGTTGGGAGAAGCTGCATTTGACAATTCATACATCGAGAGGACTGTAAGCATTTTGATAGGTATTTTAAAAAAAATATGTGTATTAGTTATATCACAATTCAAAAGAGGTCAGAACTTTTATGGCTTGTGCTTTCATGTTAGAGTGTATAAGATGTTTGAATAATTAGGAGGTATGTGAACTAATTGTCAGAAGATATGTCCTCCAACATGAGTTGGTATCATTTCTCATGTTTTTAACGAGATAGATTAACCCTGCATTTTTCATTTTTTTCAATATTGCATTTTTAAACAGGTGTGTTTGACGTTGATGATGATGAGGAGATGGAGGAGCTTACTTTGCCTGTCATGCAGCAGCTACAAATAAGATTAGACAAGTTCACACATGAAGTTCTGACCGGATCTTACCTGGCCCAGTCTGGTAAATTCAACCTGATGTTAAAATCTTTAAATGTGATGTTGGATTAGACCTTAGACTACAACATACCTAAATTTAATTCATTTTAACACAATTTCATCATTTTTTTTTCAACTTTAAAGCTTAAATTTTGAAGTGGACCTAAACTACTCATAATTTTTGCCAAGTATCAATGTAAGCCATTTCCATGCTATTGTATTTTTAATTTTGTATTTTATTATTCAGTCAGGAATATGACAAATAGAAAACGGATGTGATCACTATATTTAATGAATTTGAAAAACAAAACGTTAGACTAATTTGATGAAAGATGTTATAAATGAACAAACCAAGGCTCCAAGTGCTATGAATTTTACTTTCTCCACCTTGAAATTTGCTTTATTATTGAGTTTTAATCATAAGAGCAAACATTTTGCCTTTTTTTTCCCTTTCTGGTTATCAGTTGTCATTGTGACAATTATAGATAAATTATTTGGGAAGTTCATAATGTTGCAGAGATGCAAAAATACAATTTTGTTCTGTGAAATGAGAATTATTTCAGGTACCAAATTTCTGAAGCATGTCAATAAATTCTGTTAATTATACAGGTTGTCTCAGCACTGTGATTGAGAAAGTGTCTGCTATAGTAGCAGAATCATCTCTCAGCTCACCAAATCAAGAAAGCAAGATTTCCAATCGGAGCATAGTCATTAATCTTTGTGATTTACACAGCTTGCAAACTGACAGTATGTCAAAGGTGACTAAAGAAAAAAAAAGGGGATGGCATTTTCATGGGGCTAATTAAGTATATGGAAAAAAGTTAGGAAGGACATTTCAGCATGAGGCTTTTGCAATAAATGAAGATAAATGTTTGGTTTGAGGTACAAGTCCTATTTAAAATACCATTTTTTTTTTCAAGTTTCTCTAATAACTTTCAATACTGTGGATCTCAATAATATCGTAAAAGAAGAAAAGAAAACTTTGATCTGCATATTATCATTACAAAAGTAATTGGGAATATTCCCATTATTAATTCCATTTTCAGATCAGTAAACTTATAGTAGATCAACTCTCTGGTATGGTAGTGCAATGGAGAGAGCAATCAAGAAAAGAGCACCAAAGTGGGGTGTTACCTGCAAACTTGGCTACACATGTTGTACAGCTTATTCAAGCTTTATTACAACAGTTTCCTGCCCTAAGAACTCACCTTTACTCTACGGTTTTTGCAGTCCTGAATCAGAAGGTGCTGTATGTTTTTGTTGGATGAATTACAATTTAGTTGCAAGAAGAACTTGACATATGGTACCCATCTCAAAATCCCAGGGAAAGTTAAAAATTTTAGTATTTAAATGTTACATGTTTGAAAACCCCTAGTGTGATGAATGTTGGAAATTTGGATTTGAAAGTGGGTAAATTCCCCCTTCTCTTGCTATTCTGAAACAGACCCCCCCAAAAAATCATTTTCGTACCACCTCCTACAATTTTGATAATTCCAATCAGTTTTCACAATTGAGAGGCTAAGGAAAATGCCCGGTTCTAGAAACCAAACTTAAAAAATCTGATCTGGGCAACATGAGACTTGTTTAGATTGGGTATTTAAGGCATATGGCATTCTCCTGACATTCGCAAGTTGAACTGTTCTATGAAAAGCAATCAAAGGGTTTAAGAGATGATTTAACTATTAGGACTTATGAAATTGAGAAATAAGCTGAATTAAAATAGTATATTGCTATATGTTGGATAATAATTTGATAATATGAAAGGCTGTGGTCAGTTTGCACATTAAGTCTGTACTTTTTTCTGGTAAGAAATCAAAATTTTTCAAGCAAAGTGTCGTTCAAACGCTATGTTTATTTATTAGGACAAATTTTTCAACTTCATTTTCATAAATTTAATTCAAAGGAACTGAGTGATTTTATATTTCACTTGTTTTTTTTTATTGGAGGGTGAGATTATTTTTTTTTTTAATGATTTATTAAGATAATGCAATTTTGTTATTTTACATCATTTAGCTGACTTCAATTTTGAAGTATTTTAGAGAAAGATCTCTATTCTTTTGCAGTAATCCTCCTGCATAGCAGTATTTTAAGTTTGTTTTTGTGTGAGTCAGGTGATAGCTCTCTTCTACAAAGCTGGTGCGTTAAATTCAAAAGACAGAGTAGAGAGACCACAAAAAGAATAAGGTCAGATCAATTGCAGTTTGGATCAGGCACACTACAATCTGACAGGATCTTGCAGATGGTGCTTCACAGCACCAATTTTGAAACCAGAGGGAGAACTCCAAAGATTGATATTAGCTGTTCAAATCAGCCAGGTGCCCTTCTGTCACTTGTCTCATATCAAACCATTTTGTTAGTCCATCTTTTCTTGACGATTTTCCTTCAATCATTCCATTTATTATATGGAATATAGCTAGCATATTAACCATTACCGGGTAAAAAACTCTCCCTTCATCCTATTGGAATTAAAAAATTAGGACATTTTTTGATTAGCGATTTCAATAGCCATTCAGAAAGAAGGGAACACTCATTCTATTGAAGTAGATGTTAAGTGGAAAATTGACAGAAACTTATACATAGCTAATAAGACAAAACTCTGATAATCTAGGAATTTTGTGTATTATGGCAAAGTATGTGAAACAGCTACTATAAAAGAAATATGTGAAAAAGTAATAAATACTTCATCATCGTGTCAGTACAGGAGCTTTATTCACTAAAACCTTATGTGGAATAGAAAATGGGTCTCAAGAAAATGAGGCATAGCAGTGGTGATCCTTAGACTAAGCAGAGTTTAAACAACATGAACTATCACATCAGGGCTGATGTGTAGAGCTATCTGGCCTAGAGGTGAGGCAATGATGACAAATCTATATGAAGAGCCGAGTGACTTAATGTTTCAAATATAAATTCATTTTTTAAAAACTGCAATGTCAGGCAATACAAAGAAAAAAACAAACAAACATGATTTACAAAAATGTGTGAATTAAAGGTAAATAAGTCTAATCCACACAAATTTATTTTTTGTTTTATATTTGATTGAAAGTTTCAACTTTCAATTGTTTAAAAAAAATATCATCTCAATAGTTGTAAAACACAAATTGAACATCTCAAATTTCAGTCTTAATTTCCTACATATATTACAGCAACAAAATGTTGTTTAATTGTCAAATGATCTCAGTTTTAAAATTTAATAAATTTTTGAAATAGTAAAGAAGGAAAATGTGAAATTAGCTTATTTTGCCTTGTATTTTGGAGATTTTGCCACAATGTTAATATTCTTAATTTTTTTTACAACAATGAAGGGAGAAAGAAAAAAACTTAGCATCGTGAATATTTTTTAATTTTCAAAATGATAAAAAGCAATAAGACTTAAAACATTTTTTTTTCGATCAGGAGGAGGAAGGTGTCGGCAAATCAATTCATGGTCTGCCCATAATGTGTCTCTGTGTGGCAGTTCTTCCCTACAACATCACTATTACGAAGGAGAATGGGAAAATTTGTGAAGTGAAGAGTTTTATCAAAGCTCTCCTAGTTTGTTTGGATATTGCCAATGCTAGTGAAGATATTCTTAGGTAAATTCTTTTTGTTTAGTTTACTGCAAGAATGTTACATGTGGTTTAAATAAGAAAAATCTTGTTCTTATTTCACACTTTGCAAAACAGGGAAAAAAAAATTTTTTTCAGTTCCCAACTTGTTTAGTATGCCATTTGGGATATTAACTGTATTTGGACCTTTAATGAAGTGATCTAGTTTTTGAATGGGAAAAAAATGTGTTAAGGCTTTTCTTTTATAACATTTATTTTCTGCTTTTCAATACAGGTTAGATATTAATTGATCTGATCACCAAGTGTAACTGCATACATTCATATTTTATTAAAAGGCCAGTCGGCACTTAATGTTGTGGAGCCTTGGAATTGGACACTTTCAAAGTAAACTGAAAATGCCCACTATGCCGAAATAAATGGGGCAAAAACTCATAACCCAGTGGTATTAACATATTTGATAGTGTATATATTATTTCTGCAACATGGCCCAGGTTTTGTGTGGACTATGTGCAGATGGCTTGTGACTGGTTGACTTTTTTAGAACAACAACTTGCCCAGCAGGATGTGGTTGAGCTTGGCAGTACATGTGTCTCAGAGGAAGATTTACTACCACCAGCTTTAGTGAAAAATGTAAGAATGATATCCATGTTCTATAGCTAGTAAATGAACAGCACCCCTAGGCTTTCACAAAATCAGGCCAGTCAAATACGAATGTGATGATATTGCTTGTGTCCGACTCGGATAATCAAAAGAGTGGTAATCTTATCAGAAAGGTGAAAGACAATAATTTGCAAAACTTTTTAATGATTTCATTGGCTTCATAGCTTTTTATATGGATAGAAAATACCCTTGCTAATGAAATGAGGAAAATTAGCTGTTTATTTTTATGTGAGTATGCGTGTTTACTTTTAGGTTTTTTTTTATGTGTTGGTTTAGATTTTTAAAAAAAAATTTATTAACTTTTGTAATAATGTAAATATTGTATAAAACTCATTCACAATAGTAGTAATAATTTCAAACGAAAATGCTTAATGAACTCAGTTGATACCAAATGTAATCTCTGCTATTCTCACATTATAAAATAGTTTTTTTAGAGCATTAGCCATAATACCTCAACATGATTGATAATAATCACAAAGTAACTAGATTAAAAATAACATTGCAATAGATATGTTCAAACTGCTCTTTAAAAACATGCAACAACTGTGTCAATAGAAATGACTATAGTGCTATATTAAATGCAGAAATTACAATACAGAAATCTTGAAATAGGTGTAAGACTGAAATTAATAAATATTTAAAAATCAGTCATATGAATAATAGTTTAGTGTTTGTTGAAGTCTTTGAAAAGACTGATATTGATTGTTTCTTATTGAATCAGTCTAGCATGTGTTGAGAAATTTCTCTCCTATGATAACTGATCTGTTTAGGCTAGTTTTCATTTTTTAGACTGACATTTATTTGCATTCATCTTTCAGGAAAGTGGATGATCTGCTTACATGGCTATCTATATGATATTTTTCATAGCAGTATATATATATATATGCGTATATCTTTATTTCAGAAGAGATCTGCAGCCAAATTTTGAAGCCATGTTATTTACATTTTTCAAAAAATCTTTGCATGACTCTTCAGATAAATTTTGCATGTTGGAGAAGAGGTTTGATAGATTCTGATGGATCTAATTCGTTACTCCTGAAACCAAATGTACTTATTGGACCAGCTTCAACCTTGTATGGAATAGAGCGATGGCAGCAGCTGCACAAGAAACATCATGTAATGTAATTATAATAGTCTAATAATTGGCCTTTTATTTCCTTTGATTTTTATTTTTTTTTTGCTTTCATGTTTTCTTTTTATTGTCCTTGGTAATTAAGTAAATCTATAAAAGAAAGATCTCTTCTGGGTTTATGGGTAGTTGTAACAAAAGCATTTTTTATTGTGCGGAATTATAATATATGTTTGTGCGTATATATGCGCCTAGAGCATTTATTTAAGGTGATATACGGCGCTTTATAAATGGTTATTATTATTATTATTATATATATATATATATATATATATATATATATATATATATATATATATATATGTATATTTAAAACAAAAATTGGCCTACCTTGTTGTAGTACATGTTTTATTGTGTTGTTCCACACATAACTACATATATGTATTTATATGACCCATTGCCAAATAAGGCATATCTGTATACGTTACTGCAGTACTTGAGCCAGCACGTTATGTCTAAACTACGATTCTCTTTATAATTTGGCACATTGATTAAAATGTAAATAATCAACAGACATGCAAAATTTTATTTTGATTGATCAATTGGTTTTTATTTTACAGACTTCCAAACTATGAAATCGATACTAAAATCGACCTTGAAAATCTATCATGAAATAAACCTAACAGAAACTGAACTGCAAAATCATTTTAAGAAGGCTTCAAAGATTTATGTCTTACGGGTGTTTTAAAAATTCCTAACTTAACATAAGATTTTCCCGTCAAATACACCTAGGTGTTTGAATCTACCAAAATCTAATACATGTCTAAGAAACTAGCTCTTTTTTTTAACTATGGCGAGGAATTCAGCTGGGTTGAAAAATAATCTTAAAGCCCCAAAAAATCAGTGGTCTGAGGTTGAGTCTAGTCTTAATATCGCCCAAGTACATTTTTGTGTCAAAAACCGTGAGGAAAGTTAAGGGAAAAAACAAAGCGGACAAAAAATATTAACAACCTCATTTTTTAAATTATAAATTCTCTGGATATTTCCTATTTTTGAGATTTCAAAATTATTTAAAAAGAGAAAAGTTGTTTTGAACGTTCGTTCACCTTGTCGGATATTACTTTCGAAAAAAGATCTCGCGAGACACGATGACCTTTCGCATTTTTCGCGTCAAACTAAGAACGGCTCTTGAGAGTTAGTCCGACCAGTAGATCTACCCTGCATAACATCGCATTCAAAGACTCTCAAATCTATCTTCACTGGTGAGTTTTTGAAATTTATATTTAGTTTTAGAGCCAACATGTTTTGTGCATTTATTAGAGCTGTGAGATAACTTTTACAAAATTGAACTTCTTTGTCACTTTGTGTAAGTTTGATAGATCTAGATCTAGATCTAGTTTTTGGAGAAATGCAGGAAATCTGCATTTTTCATTTTGTTTTCTTTTGAAAAGTTCTATAAATGATACTATGTGGCTTTTATATCTACATATGTTACAGTAGTCAAAGGTTTAAAGAGAATATGCTGACAAACTTTCCCAGGATTGCTACAGGACATTGTTTTCTTTGAAACTGATTTGGCTAAATTAAGCAAAATGAAAATTATAAATAT
The DNA here is from genome assembly GCA_033675545.1 of Elysia crispata. NCBI lineage: Eukaryota > Metazoa > Mollusca > Gastropoda > Plakobranchidae > Elysia > Elysia crispata. Next base: position 48,379 of record JAWDGP010006768.1, on the reverse strand, counting down.
CTAGATCATAATGCAAAATCCATATATGAGAAAATTGCATCAGTTTATGACAGGAAAAAATGTGTTTTTAACTCATTCAAGGGTAAGATTATGCAAAAAATATAAGGGGCAGGAAAATGTGCTTATCTTTTTGTGTAAGTGAACCAATTCAAAGGATACTATATAAATTATTATATTTTCTCTCCTGCTTCCTTTTTATAAAGTGTGCCAAAACAGCAACATAATTTTAATGTTTAAATATTGAAAACTTTAAGAGGGTTTCCAACAACCTATATCTAGATCTAGATCTAGGTGCAAACTTTCAAAGGATTTAATCTATAGAGCACTGTTTCATCATCTCAGACAGCCACCATCCCTGAAAGTAGTGCAAGTTCCTATTTCTGAAAATTATGTTATTATTTTCAAATATTATTTCTTAAAGTTTATTATATTAGTTGTTGGAATTAAACAGTGAGAGATTTGTAATGTTTTAAGTACCGGTGTTGTGAGATATTTCCATAAGTTTCTGTTAGGAAATAACAATTTTTGGGAGTAATGGTCAAGTTGTAATGCTTATTTCATAGTCTTGTTTTGATTTCTATGGATAGAATGAAATGCTTTTTATAAATTTGATAAAATCCACACACCGGATACTGTTTGTTGTTAACATTAAGCCATACACACTGTTTCACAAGATGAAATCTATGCACCTACCTCTTAATTGGACAATATGTTTAATAATAATGGTTTATCACCCAGGACAACTTTTTACCAAAGTAGAAGGAGAATTTGAACATTTTGTTTTAGTTTTTATTATCCAGATGGCAGATGACATAAATCATGCATGCAGTAGACAATAATACAAACCCTTTAAAGCGGTTACCAGTGCTGGTAAGAATTTTATTCAAATTTTTCTCTTGAATAATTATTCAGCATTTATTTTTTGTCTAAATATTATGAAGACTAGTATATTTACCTTTTTGACAAACAAAATTTTTTGTCTTTAGCACAAGTAATCAAGAGGTCAAGGATTTTTTTCACTTCCATCTTTCTTGTTAAGTGTAGCAGTTATTACTGGTATTTTTTGGCATCATGTATGATAGTTATCCAAAAAAAAACATCACTTGGAGGAGAAATTATGTCGTTGTTTCAGTTTCTGCTCAAGTGTTATTAGTCAACAGGCTAAAAAGAATCTAATCCTGATTTTCGTCTCTAGAATTGCTATTGCATGATTTTAGATTTGTCTTTAGAATATAATTTAAGCTATTTAGAATGATACCCTTCAATAGTCTCTTTTTTTTTCTTTTTCAGTGAACAGTTTTTCATGAATTTATGGCCAAAGAAAATGAAGCTTGTTCGTCCAAAGAAAACATCCAAAAGCCAAGCATCAGGCAGAATACCGTGCCAGGCTAAAGACAGATGCTGAAAAATTGGCAGCCTATTGCTTGAGGCAGAAATTACTGGTAAAAAATTGTTGGGACAACTTAAAGCAGGAGCAGGAGGAGGAGCAAAAGATAAAAAGAAGTATGAGATACAAATTGAAAAATTCAATGACTCTACTAAAGTACATGTATGTGCCTGAAGCTGAAAATGTTCAGCTTGAATATTACAAATCATTTACATTGTAGTTATGAAGCTGAAATTTTAATTTTATTTGTTCGATTTTTCTTTAGTTGAATCTACAAAATATGTTTGTTGATATTGTTTACAGAAATGCATAGTATATGATTCAAATTTAAGGTGGTGCCCTGATACCTGAAGAAAATTTCTTTTTCAGTTCTGTTAACACTTTTGACTTTTAATGCATATGATTTGAAGTTTTTAAAGTTGACTTATCATCAAATAGTAGTTGCTACCAGGCTTCTTATTTCATCTGGGATGCAAGACATATTATATGTTTAGGTGTCAATGAAAAGCCCAATTTAAACACAACTTATCTCAATGCAAATTAGAATGATGAAAGGTCAGTTGAAATGCATCTGATGCTTTATATCATGAATGAAATTTTATTCTTGGTGCATGCAAATTGTATGAAAAAATACTTAAGTGACCAGTTTGGTGTATGCATAGTTCAATCTCAGTTGATTTAAATAAATGTGTACTTCATAAAATCATATTTTAAATAGGAGTTGTAAATTTTTATGCTAGCAAATGTATGTGTTTACAAAAAGGCCCATTCTTTGCAATTTTTTTAAATGAAGGGGAAATATCAAATTGGATGAAAGGATTGTCATTATGATTTCTAGCTTTTTATTTCTGTATGACATACATCTCCTCTTGTTTGAATTCTATGTCCAGTGCTTGGAAAGAACTAATGTGAGCAAAATGCTTGTTTTTAGATAAAAGAGCAATATTGTTTAAAATAAAGTATACCAATAAGTTATTTTGATTTTCACGATGCAACATAATTTCAATTAACCTTCTTTGCATTGCTCTTTATTTTTTTTTAATCTTTGACATGATCAGTGTTGTGGAATTTGTTGAAGAGTTGCAGTTCATTGTTTGTTTATCAGTTCTTTCCTTTGTTCATTTTTGACTTGACAATTTTTCATGAAAATTAAAACTTAACAAAGATATTGACAAGAAAATAGAACCTCTTACATTAATTTTTTTTTAATTCATTCACAAGTCTCATTCTTGAGTAGTTGAACTTATTAGCAGAGAGTGGGGTGACTTCTTTATATTTTGTTTGTTTTTTTACATATATTTTTGTGTTTATGTAGTTTTCATAATGGTACAGTATAATTAATTGAAGGATACAAATAATTTTGAACACATTCACAAACAATAACCCTGATGGATAGGCAATTTTAGACAAAAGAAACATTACATGTAGTTCTTAATGATACATTTGTGAGTCTGTGGAGTACTTCCAAATAGTACAGGGTCTGATATTCATCATAATATACTCTTACAACATATAATCCTTTAAGGAAAAAAAATATTTGTTCAATGAAGAATGTTTTGACTATGAGCGCTTGAAAAAGATGTTTTTTTCATGATATTTTACGTATCAAGGGCAATTTCTGGCTAGAATGAAGAATAAACATCTTATTTAAGCTTTTATCCTAAATTGAAAGATTATTGCAACGTTTTTTCCCTTTAAATGTATCCAAAATATGATTATTTTTAGAGTAAAATATCAATAACTCCATTTAAATATTGCGTAATCAATCAAGGGCAATAACTCTGTCGATACTAAAGTGCTTATATTAAAAATTATATGATACTTCATCAAAGGTCTAAACTTTAACTTTGCTTCTTTGAGTTATATAGAAATGTCTACAACTTTCAAGATAAAGGCATGCCATATGGGCGTAAAATCATGATAGATCTAAGCTACCTGTATTTGGCAATGGGTCATATATATATATATATATATATAAATGTAAATGTGCGCTTGTTCCAGTATTCCTGCAGGCAAGCATTAAATCAGTCACAGTTCATTTTAATTAATGCCATGCACAAAATAGAACTATAAAGACTGGTGAATAACTTTCTTGGACAAAATAAAAAACTTTTAAAAATTGTTTATCTTAAATGATTTTCTGAAAATCGTTTTAAATTAGTTTTAACTTTGATTAAATATTGTAGTCTCTTCATTGGCAGATCTGATACTTTCAAAGTTTCCATTTACACTTGGAACATGTTCTAACTGGTGCTATGATAGACAATTTTTTTTTCTTGGAATAACAGTGCAGACCAATATTTAGATCTGTTATATTTAATGTAATGACTATCACTGCTTTGTCCTCTTGAAGTGGAGGAAAATTCATAGTTTTGTATGCATGTTTTTTAAATTTTAGGAGGGGAAGGAATAATGCTTGAATAGTAGCAAAAAGTTTGGGACACATGATTTGAAAAGGTTTTTTTGGGTTTTTTTTCCTTTTTTTAGGTGGGGGGACTGGGTGCTGTTTGCCTTTTGATAGTGCCCAAACAGCAATCTCAAACCGTTTTGCATATCAAACTTAAATCCTCATTAGGCAATGCAGAGGTTAAATATTTGGGAAGTTGGGCTTGAATTTGCAAAGAATGTCTGCATAATCAGTGCACATACTTAAACCCCACAGCCATCAAACATGTGGGGATTAGCAGTTTTGTGTCCACCCTTTCTTTATGTGCTGTTGTAATTTGTGTTGAAGCTTCTCTTTAAAATTACTTTTATAAATCAGCAAAGAGATAAACATTGCATAAAAAAGAAGAAATTAAAAAGATTGCAAAGGAGGCAACAATATATTGTTCATACAAACTGTAAAATCATGTTAGTGGTCTGTGCCATCAAGTCTCAGAATGACCATTTAAATCAAAATTAAGAGACAATCCTTAAAAGAAGAAAACCATGAGTTGAAGTTAGCAGAGGGAGCATGACCAAAAAAACACAACTTGCAAATCAAATTTAAGCCAACAATCTTAATCCCTTGACGGCTACACAATTTTCCCCACCCCATGCAAAGGAATTTTTTGTGAGAGTATGGCTATGCCAGTCACGTAAAAATTTGCTACAACTCTAGATCTAGAAATAATAGCGATAGATACAAAAAAAAAACATATATCAAAGGCAAAGCCATTGCTTGCTAGTCAATATCTAGATCTAATGAAGACTGACGCTCTTCCATATAATATGGGCTAGATCTAGATTCTACAAGCCAAACACACAGGAACGGCCTTGTGTGTTTATGTGCATATGTGTGTGTTTCATGTGTGTTAAACTTTCTTTGTCCGGCTTCGATGATACCATGAACTATTAAAAGTTTCGGGAAAAGGAGCTTTCCAGTGATACTATTTTTATCCTTTGAAAACCGAAACTGATTTTCAATGCGGGAAAACAAAACTTGCTATATTGAGCACGTACAGAGCATGGGACACCCTTCAGATAGACACGTACGATGTACGTACACAGCGCAGTGGAGGGCTTAATTTTGAAGGCTTATCTCTAGTTTCCTTTTTAGTTTTTTTTTTACATCAAATCAGACTCTACAAATAAGTTGCATGATGTTCAAAAATTCCTTTCTATTTGCACATTTCATGTATTGTGTCAATATAATTTCAGATAGGCCTGCACAGTTTCACGTTTTTTTTTTTCCTTTTTAAATGTATTTGCATATTTTGAGGGAGTCTGCAGCTTAGTGATTGATATAATTCCATTAAATCTGTAAGCAATTTCTCAATCAAATTATAATGAAAGACAAGATTTGGACCGAGTTTCAGTTGAAGAAACAGAAGAAACAAGGTAATGGAAGTGACCATATGTTAAAAGCATAACACATTTTTTTGTTTTCCAGAGCCGCATAAAAGAATAGCATGATTGTTGTCTTTGATGCAAATCTGATTTAAAACATTGCCTAAATATTTTTGCACTGTACAGTGTGCCTGATGACAAATTCTAATCTCATATAAGTCACAGTTCATACTTGTTAAGTATGAAATATGCATTTTATTGCTTCATATGTCAGGAATTGATTTGTGAGTCTGAAAAGTAAGTATTCAACCTCATGAGAAAAAAAAAAAACTTGGAAGTGTAGGAAAAGCCATAGCAGGATTGGGTTGAAATCAAGCTGACATTTTTTTTTAATTTCAGCTTTTGTTAGTGGATTGGATGGAAACGGAGTGGTCTGTGAATTCTCTGGTAGATTATCTGTCATCTACAGAAAGGTAAGTAAAGAAAGAAATTATAATAATTATTGTACCAGCAATCTAAAGGATTAAGATTTGACTAAACTCATTTCAAGAAGTGCATTGGAAACTGCAAATCATGTCTTTGTTATTTCAGTTCTACCTATATAAATGAGCATGCATGAAATTTACAGAGATCTTTTTGCCTATTTATCTGCCCTAATAAGGCAATAATTAAGCTTATGATGCAACAGCTTGTGTTTGAGTCCAAGTTAGGGTATTAATGTGGTAAGTTTATGGTTTAATTGGGTCTGTCTGCTTGAGGGCAAAATAAAAGTCAATACCTTCATTTTGACTTTGCTCTTGGTGACATCAATAAGAGCATTTTTTGTTTATGTATGTGATTTTAGAAAAAAAAAAGCTTCAAATACAGAAGGCAATTTGACTTTGTATTTTTTTTTTATTAATGTGTACCAAAATCATCCATGTATTAAAATTTCCATAACTCTAATAATCTCTCTTATGGTGGAGAAAGTAGGTTACCTTTTTTATGTGTTTTCTATTTTATTTTACAGATTTTCGTACCTTTTGAAAACCAGTAGTGTATTCTTGCATCACACACATGATCAGCTTTCCTTCTGTAAGACTGTGATATTGACTCTAGCAAGGCTATGTGGCTGTCAGTCTGGGTATGAAGATAAAAGGGGATCTGCAATAGTTTAAATTGTGTGAATTTAATAGAGTCGATACAGAAAATCTTTTACTTATAAAGTGCTGTAAATTAAGTTAAGAGAGTCTATTAAGTTCTCTCTTTTTAATATGATAAAAGCACACTAGATATTTTGAGATGAAAGAAATTGAAAATATGCCATTCAGATTTTGAATTACCCATTCTTTTTGGGGGTTTTCTTCTTTGTCTGTATACAGTGCATATTAATTAGATTATCTTGCCCCTAGAGAATTTTGTTAAAATTCAAATTACTTTTTTTGGTTTTCAATATCCATATACAATTTTTCAAAAAAAAAAAAGCGGAAACTAGCATTTAAATGAAAGGATTTGTCTTGCCTCTTGCATATGAGAAAGAGATTGATTGAGAAAAAATAAAACAAGATCATGATTCTTTAGCAGATTATCTATTTGTTCTATGGGTTTAAGGGAATCAATGCCTTAGTGCTGAATGCTAAAAAAATAGTTCTATTTTTTTTTTCATATTCTTTGGAAGATCAATTAGCTCTGACAAGAGGAAACTCAAAACACTAGTGTAGCGAATAATATTATGGAGTCTAGACTTTTCCTTAATTTTTTGATTTATATGTGTGTGTGTGTGTGTGTTCATGAACGATCTTTATAAAAAAAGTTGTAGTTTTAAGACCATGAAAACTTTTCAAGAAAAGGCTAATTCATCAATATGCTTTACCTTGTAGAAGTTCCTGTGATTCAAGAGGCAAAGGAATAAAGTCAGCTGATTTCCTTCAGCTGTTGAGGGTGAGTCAGTTTACAAGTTTCAAATACTTTCTTTCCTACATTCTTTAAGATTTCTATGCACTCTTAAAGGATCATTCTTTTTTCACTCCACATTGTTCTTATAGGATAGCTGTTAGAAATAAAATACTTTAAAAGGCAACAATTCTTATAGAGATATTTTGGGACATTACATTTCAATTTGGCAATCTAAAATGTTGTTCTATAGAGTGTGTATATCAGCATTAAAAAATAGCACTTATTTGAATGAAAATTTTTTTTTGTCATCAGCTGTTTGAAATAGAACCTTTTGGAAAAATTAATTTGTAAATTTTTAAAGTTCCTTAGTGGGATAAGGTAATAAGTAAGAAGCCACAGCTTAGCATTTGCAATATTTTCTTTTTCATCAGAAATTGCTAGTAAACATATGTCCACTTGAAGGAAAACAGTCATCTTGGCTTCTTGAGATTCTTCAATGTGCCGATGATGTCAATCAGATAATCAAGTAAGACACGCTGATCTTAAAGCTCTGTGCTCTTTATGTAGTATCATTTTTTTCCTGCAATCTTTTGAAGAATAAAATTAATTTCTTATAGATTTCCTTGCAAATCTTTGCAAAACTTTTGCAATTCGGAAGATACTTTAAACGAATTTCCAACATTTTATGGCAAAAAAAATGCTAAGATGTGGTATGCCAATCACTACTATTGCTGACCATCTTTGTGCCAGTCAAAGATGAAAGAGAAGAGGAAGAAGATAGTGCAGCATTCCTTGTCAATGCCATATAGAAAGAGCAATTCATCAAAGCCAGAGCTTGATATTGCTATGTCTAGAGGGAGAACACTAACTTGAATGAGAAAGTTTTGTCACATGAAAAAGACAATATTAACAAGAACCTTGATGCTTCTGATAGCATCTTTATTGCTCTAAACCTCAGCTGACTTAACATTTCTAGAACCGTTTGCTATACCAAGGAAATTGGGCAGTAATTCTCATTTAAATCATAGGAAAGTTGCTCAAAACTGCTAGAGTGTTTCCTTGATGAAATGCCTAGGATACTCAGTCATCAGTATAGCAAGTACTCAACAAAGCTGTACCATGCATCCTGTTGGAGGTACACAAAGCGCATAATTTCTGTCCTGCACTAGTTCAGTTATTGAAACCAATTGTTTTCAGAGATGTTTTCCACTGAACCTTTTACTGTTCAAGCCAAAAAATTAATAAATGCATCATCTGAATTGGGCCAGTGGTTTGACATATATCTTTGAAGATGAGTGGCATGACCGCATGCGTTTAACAGATGTTATCAATGCGGAGGTAAGGCCTTGGAAATTCCAATAGGCAAAACAAGTTTGCCACATTCTGCATGTTCTAGAATGGAAGCAAGTGCATTGCATTTTAAGACAAGTTGACTGGGCTTAACTTCACAATCTATAATCCAACTTCTGGAAGTGTGTCATGCTACATTTGGAATGGAACTGTACAGCGAATTTTTGCGAACCAGTTTGCAAGTGGCATCATGCAGAAGATGGACAAGCATGAGAAAATTGTCATTTTCAGTGAAGGATGCAGCCATTAAAATGGAATGTTTTACTGTCAAATGAGCACCAAGTTTTTGTTATTTCTACTGTACTAGTACAATGATTCAGAAAAGTACCTGGTGTGCATACATACTTACATAGAAGTGGACGATATCCAGTCTCTTTTAGGGAACAGGTAAAAGTGCAGACCATAAATGTTCTCTATGATTACATTGATGTGATACAATTGATGCGGAAAAGGCCAGTCTTTTCACTGTTCATTACCTCAGCCATGACTTTTTCATGGACTTTTCGGGATTCAATAGTAGTTGGAAAGCTGAAGGCTCTCCTGTGACTAGTATACACTTTCAAGTTCATCCCACAAGTCAAAGAAGCAAAAACAATTTAGCACAAATTGAAGTTTGCTGATGAAACCCAGGCAATACCCTCCCCCCCTCCCCCCTTTCCCCTTTCATAAAGTAAACATCAATTGCAGTCTCATTGGAAAAAGTCATTATTTATTTTGTAATCAAATTCTACACAGGAATTTTCCTTCAAATTTACCATCATGCTCATAAAAATGCATACTGTACTTTTCTACTTTAACCTGCCTATCATAGGCAGGGGTCAACAGCTGTTTTGTTGTCAATCAAACATCTGACTCAAAGAAGAGGTCATAAGATAAAAAAAAAATATGAAGCAAAAAACTAGAAAAGTTAACAAGGAATCAATAGTTATTTTAAAGTAAAAATGATTATCAAACTTTCTGTATAATGGGACTGTTATTCATGTACAGAAACTGTCTTCACATGCTTAAAGCTTCAGTGCATGTGTGGAGAATTAGCTTTAAATGATGCTTAAAAATTGGATAAATCCCATCTTAGCCATGATAAAAACAGACCAGAAAAACTGAGGGTGCTTTTCTAGTCTTACCAGAAGGTAAAAAACATATAACTGAAGTATGAAGTAAAAGCCAAATATTGTTTCAGCTGCTAAAAAGGATAAATATTTGTTTTGTTGTTTTCACGGAGATAAATTGTCTTGTAAAAATTGGTGGAAAAGTAAAACTTCTGCAATTGATGTTTTATATGAAACAGTGACACAAAACAGGAATGCTTTGAGATAATGTTCAACTTTTAAGTAATCTATGGTTGAACTCAGTTGTCTTTTAAAACCTTATGTTTGTTATTATGTTAATGGAACAAAGATGATAAAAAGGGGAGCAGTTTTTGTCCTTGTTTAGCTTAAGATCTTTTGGCAAGGCTAGATATGTGTACATATTTTCAAATATTCATACTTAGTTATTTTTGAAATCTTTTCATCTTTTCAAGCTTGGACATTTCTGACTATTAGGCATTTTCATTCGGCATTTTGTTTAGTTCTTAGTATCTTCTATCCTGGCCATTTTGTTAGTATCTTCTACTTAGTATTCTGGCCATTTCGTTTTAGTATTTGCTCTTATTATACTATATGCACTGTATCGTGAGTATCTTCTTGGCGCTTACCATTCTGACCATTTGTTAGTATCTTTTATCACGTAGTTGCTTTTAGATCATCTTTGTATTTTGTATTTTATTCTTTGAGAATTGCTTTCATTCACTGATAATTGAGTATTCGTGGAATAAACTTATTATAGTTGTTGGTAACGTTAATTTGTTCTTGCTGTGTTCCTTCTTTCTTGAGTGTAGCCATATTTGTCTCAACATCACTCGTGTTAGTTAGGGAAGTGGCCTTAGTACTCAACTGATACCCAAGGACCCAAGAGTGTGAACTCTGTAGTATTATATGGCTGCTAGGCACGCTACCATAACCAGTTAGGGCCTGCAATTACTTGAGTAGGAAGAAGCACTGAGTTTCTATAGATAACTAGTGGGTAACTAAGTAAGTTAAGGATTCCACCTGGCTGGTTACACTAAGGCACGCCAGTACTTTAAGAGGTATGCCAAATAATATTTAATTGTATATAAAACTTTTTAGACATGTGAACTTTATCTGCACAAATCAAAAGCATAAATTTCTATATCATTGGTATAAGGCATATGTCTGGACTATAAAATTATGATCTTTCTTTTCTATAAAATTCGCAATTGAATGTTGTGCTCTTTATCTTCTGCAGGTATGCCCTGGAGCTGCCAGCTCACCTTCTGTTTTGTAATTCCTTGCAGGAAGATTTTGAGAGGAGAAATGTTGTCTCAGCTTTGGAAATTATTGGATATTTCTCAGTGAGAACATGAAATAGGTCTAGATTGTACATGTGCGAGAAATATGTGTGTATGACTGGTGTAGGTAATTTTCTAAAAAAAAAAAAAACATTGTTTCTGCAGGAATTAGAGAGGTTTAAGAAACCAGAAATATCTACAACTTTCTTTTAAAACTGTTTTTGTTTTATGAAATTTTATCAATCATGTATTAAATATATATCTTTTCTGAGCATCAATTTGGGGATTCTGTCGAGCCAGTATTTACATTTATAATTTAGAAAATTATCTTAAATTTAGAATTGAAAAGTTGATGAGCTGCTGTTCCCAGTCAATGATTATGAATTAACCATTGCCATATATTACATTTTGCAGGGGTCATCCCAGAACAAAGGAGCTTACTTATCTTTGGAAGCAACCATATACATTTTCCAGGTAACCATTTCTTGCAACAAAATATTTGGATAAACTCTATAAGAAATAAGCGCACATTGGTTTATAGCTTTTATAATAAATTTCTTGAGATGCATAGACCTTGTAGAAAGCAAACACTTTAACACATTAGTTCACATAATAACATGCTTTTTATTCCTTAGGACACCATGTACCTGCATCTGTTTCTTTCCAGCACAAAAGCCCATTTTCTAAATGTCCTTTTCAATTTTAGGGTGTAAATGGTGTTTTAGCTGGTAACGATGATGCGGATATATAAATAATATGCTCTGGGTATATCAGCAAGTTAGGAGAAAATTGGATTACTCGTTATGGGCTAATACTTATGTGGCAGTAACTTTTACTGTCAAGCACTGACTAAGGATTAGCGCGACTGATTCAAATAGCCAGTTTGTTCAATTGTGGCTTAGGTGCTTAACAGTGTAGTTGGAATTATCATTGAGCTCATTGTAATGATCTGAATGGTGGCATTGATAACATCATCACTGGTTGAATCAAAAGTCTTGATTTTTTGTTGAGAGAGCCTTGTAAAATTGGTTGCAGTGACCCTTTTTTTATCAAGGAAACATTAAATCATTGTAATCACAAGGTCAGGCATATTATTGTTTTTATCGTCACATATACAATGGGCTGCTATGGTGAGAATAGAGATAGAAAGGAGAAAGAGTGGGCTCTTTGTCACCTCCTTTGCTTTCTATCAACGTACACCCTGCAACTGATTTCAGTCTCCAAATGTAAAGCCCTTTAGAGTATAGGATGGAGAGCATTGAGCCCTGTTTTACAGCAGTTGCAATTAAAATACATCTCTTAAGATAAAGAACTAGTCAGTCACAGAATTGCATGTAGTTGAATAGCTTGAGGTGGTTACACTAAAAATTTGTCTGATAAAAAATTCAAAATATAATTACAGATGGCTAGTAAGGATTGTTCTCCAGGCTAGATATGAAACTAAAGGTTAACTGATTCCAGTTGAGAACTGTTGATACAAGGAAAATATGGGAGGGTTGTAGTTTTGTTAAAAAGAAGTAACAGTCTTATCCTCAGCACTCTCTGAGATGTTTTATGAAAGAACACTGTCAAAATATAAACTTTTCAATTCAAAATTTTAAAAAATGTTTTGTCAATTGGGATTGATTTAGATTTAAATTATTATAGTTCTGTTATTGAAATCTATTTTTCGGTTGAGTGCTAAATTATCTTTGGCAAGTGCTTTTCTTCTTTAATCAAACTAGTTCTTCCATTATTTTCAACATGCTGTAAGGAAAAGTGCTGACCAAGCACACAAGCATTCATCCTTCACCAAAACTTTTATATCATGTAAATATTACACAGAATGAACTGTAATCTTATTTAACTGTTGAAAGAAACAAAAATCCCTCTGCTTGAAATAAGTGTTATTGTTTAATTGCTGGACATACTAGGGCAATACAATTGCTCTTGAAATGAAAAAGAAATTTTTTTGCGTGGACTGATTTTGAATTTCAAATAACTTATGAAGTAGAATTTGCTCTGGTATGTATATTTATCAATGATATTTAGGAATTTTAAGTTTATGCAGAATAAAAGAATTTGGGGTGTAGCCAATGTGACTGAGAAAAAATTGTTATAAAATGTTGCTATTGTTTCAGCTTGTCTTGTTGCAGAGGCATAAGATATATTTTAACCAATAAGTGTATTGGTCACTTTTTCCCCCTCCGTTTTGAAGGGTATGGAGAGCCTGTTTACAGCTAACAGATCAATACCTGCCTCAGCTTTAGACCCTGTGGGGATGCATCCTCTCATTTTTCTTTCATTTCTGGTAAGTTTGTAATTTTTGTTTATGAGATGATTGGAGCAAGGATGAATGGCTACAGGTTTACATTTTTGTCATTCATTTGCAATGTACAATATCTAGACATGCCAAAATGGGACATGTGCTTCATATTCCTACTTATGTAATGTCTTTTCAAAGAATTTGCCATGTTGATTAAAAGTCTAATCTGATTGTGACATTGGAGGAAGGAAGTGGTTTAACCCTAGAAAAGCGAAAGTGGTTCATATACAACATTTTGGAACATGTTCACAGGGCGGCAGTTGTATATCTACAACTCACACAATTACCAGAAGGAAAAGCAACGGTTGTAGATATGTAACACTGCGTATACATGTATTTTACTTTTCAAAATTCTTAAGCGGCCTACTGTGAGGCTATATCTTTTGATTTTTTGTGAATCTGCAAAATTATCATAATTTTGCAATTCTTTTTAAGTTTTTAGCTTCACAGATAAGAAAGTTATGAATAAGTAAACTATGCTTGTGCATTTTTTGGCCACTGGTTTGCAATTCGAGATTAATACTATGATTTATGTCTCTCTTTTTGAGAGAAAATCACTTGGCGGCCTATAATGAAACCGTCAGTATTAATCTGATTTAACTTTGCAATAAAATTCGATAATTTTGCACTTTATTTGATGTTTGTAGCTTCACAGAGAGCAGAGTTATCAATTAAAGGTAAATATCAACTATGATTAGCTATGAATCTCTTACATCAAAAATATTCCCTGCTCTGCTTGCCATGGGAGCGAAATGATTGAATTCATGTGATATTACGATAATAACCAATAATTTTGCTGTTTATTTTAAGTTTCTAGCTTTACTGTAAGCGAAGTTATGAACAAGTAAACATTATCCACTTAAAAATCTATATTACTTTTCCTGCTGGCTGAGTCAGGGGCGTGACACTTGGCCCGACTGTTGAAACAACAATCTAAAGGGACGAGTCAGAGCATCAGTGAAATAAGATATAAGCCTCAGACCTAAGTGTCCTCATTGGCTTATTTACATTTATGTGATATCATACGCTCAGTTGGGTCTCCCTTTAAGGGCACGTTGTATCTTCTCAAGAAATAAACGTAATAAACCCTCTCGAGAAAGGGGCTAAAAATTGACATGACATCAGATACATGGTGTTCGTTTGAGATTTGAAGCCAATGATGCTATAGTCCACTTCAAATTCAATCTCAAGAGTCTTTGTATTACATGTACTGTGGGTGAGGTGCGAAGTGGTATGGGTCATTTGTCAGCGCCCATTGCATCAGTTTCCCAGCATGAGGTGACGCCTTGGTTCGTTACAGCTGTGGTTTGGAACCCACGTATCAGCGTGATAATTTTATAGCTTTTAATTGATGACGTCAAAAATCCAAGAGTGTTTTATAATTGCTTGTAGACAATTCTATTTTGTTTCTAAATATATCAGTAAAATCGAATAACGAAGGTATAGAACAATGATGCAATTTTTTGGCTGTTTTCTGCTTACTGAATTTCTCCCTCACCCCCTCCTCTATCAAAAAAGGGGGAATGGGTAAACCTGAGGGGTATTTGTTTTTCGAGTATGTGCTAAAGTAGGGAAGGGATATGAGAAGTGAATTTGTTCCTTTGATGCTTGTTGGTTCTGTTACATTTGCATTAGATGAAAGAAGCCCATGAAATTGACTTGATGGGCCGTCCTGATTGGTTCAAGGGCTTTGCTTTGTGGATCATGATTGGCACGAAATAGCTCAGAGTGATCGGATTGGTCATCATGCAAAGCTTGAAATATACTAGCAAACTTGGGGAACTTGTGATTAGCTTTATCGATAAAAATTGTCTTGTTATTTTTCTTCCAGACATGATTTTATGTGCGTCATTTACTCTTTTAAAAGTTTGGTATTTTTCTCTATTTTATTGTACAGACAAGGCCTGATACACACAGATCCTAGTTGTATAGTACCTGCAAGTGGTGAAAATGCCTTTCTACTGGCTTGAGATTTTTATTCTAGTAAGCCAAGAAAAAAAGTGTGTCTAAACTGTCTTTGAAATACCATTTCACGATGATTGCTATCTCAGCTTTATTTTTAGTTTTGTTTGTACAAATTGAATAAAAGCTGAAAACACCAAGTCCTCTCTGCAGGTTCATAAATCTGTCTTGGTGAAACTTACTGCTCTAGAGGTATATAACACTGTCTCTTCAACATGGCAGGATAGAGTAAAGGCGACTGAGGAGTGGCTCCTAAGGTGAGTCTTATGAAACTTTAAAGAAACACACTTTACCTCACTCCTTTCGCTGCTTCTCTCTCAGGAGCCTATTGATCAATTTTTAGTTTTGTTTGAGCGAATTTTAGTTTCATCTGAAGTCCAATGTTTAGCATAAACTGGAATGAATGTTTCAAGGGACTTTTAACCTTCCTTGTGAGTATTATTTTCTTGTTTAAGGATCTTTTTAAGCGACTCTGGAGAATTCTTATAATCTCCTGAATAAGGTTTGAAAATCTCTCAGTGGCTATTGGTTTTTAATATTGAATTTTTTTCTGCCACTTCATTCTGTGACAATTGAGATGGACGAGTTTGAATTTCACCTAAAGTTCTTTTTTGGCTCCAAAATGATCAAATTTACATTTCAAATCATAAATAAACCGTTTGTTGTTTTGTTTTTAAGGCACTTGATTTTAATTTTTGTTCACCAGAATTTTAATTGTAATATTAATTATTTTGATAATTTTAATATTTCAGCTGGACAGAAAGTAACTTATCATCATCACTAAACCAAAAGATATACTTGTCCTCTGTGGAAGACTGGCAAAAGGCAGCCGCTTTGTTTTCCATGATACTACTCAAGTGAGAATTATCCCCATCATTCCATCTCAACTTATCTTTATCAATCAATCTCTGATTCACCTATACAGTCTTCTTTTCTTAGTATTACTTCAGCTGTAACCACTTGGTATAATATGTCATTTGTTAAAGACAGGATTTTTTGAGGCATGTCAGTTTACCACAAAATAGTAATTGAGAGGTATATCTTTATGAACCCATGCAGTTTTAAAACTGATTAGTGTCTCCCTGATTTAGTTTTATGGGTGTAAGTTAGGGTGAGAAGAAAGAATCCTCAATAGATGGAGCGGGTAGAAGAGTGCGGGAAGCTTATCTGATGCATCAAAATAATGCTTTCTTTTTTTTTTTTTAATTTAAAGCTTAAATAAGGCTCTTATTCTTTATTCTTTCTGGCCAGAAAATTTTCTTTTGATTTAAGCAAACTGAAGCTTCAAGAAAATGTAAGTATGGAAAACAATTGAGACATATCTCTGTATGCATCATCTTTTGTCATGTTCTCAGTACAATGACATTGCTTATGAAAAACGGCCGCTTACAATAAATAATTCTTTGGTGGGGGCACCATCAAAATATTGAAGCAAGTATCGTTTCTAATGTTCTGAGATAAATTACTTCAGTATAATATTTCAATATTGAGGCAATGGAAATCCCATCAAGTTACAAGAGATTAGGAGGAAATATGAAGCATTACACTGTCAATTAGTCATAAATTTTGTCTGATTATATTTTAGTATTTTCTTTACTTTGCCCACAACCAAAGTAAAACTTTGTGATCTTCATAAAGAGATGCATGAAATGTCATAGGAATTGGAAAAGTCATTCCACATCACATGTAGAAATTTTAGCAGCTGCACAATAATAGCTTATCATATCTTAGAAACAATGTTTGATTGCAAGAGTAAGTGGATATTTGTTGCATTCAAAAATATAAGTAGTGCTTTTCATTCCACAGATCATTTACCTTGGTTGAGATGTACTTAGCTGTTTGTCAAGCTTGATCTTTATTGTTTTTACTAAACATCAATCTCCTTTTGTTTTAGGTTCAGTTTTATCTGCTCAAAATGATGGCTGCAAACTTGACTCTTAGAGGAGCTTTGGAAGAAATTGAGGTATGCTCTTCATTCAAAGCAGCAACCAGCATCTTCATTAAGTATTTATCACATCTGGGCTTAAAGGCCCTTGCTGAACTGATAGCTTATTCAATTCTCATTTGGAGAAATTATGCTAGAATTTTTTATTTGCATGCAAAGAAAGATTAGAAAAAGGGTAAAATTTTCGGAATTGAAAGTTTTCGATGTCCAGGTTTTGATTGGCCTTGAGATTGAAGTAGGAGACCTTTCTTGACTTGTTTTCATTTTTAAATATGAAGTTTATTTTATGCATCTTTATTATACTGTAAAGAAGGTAGCAACAAACTGAAACATTCAGCTTTCAATAAATGGTTGTCATTGACATGGTTCTTCCAACAGACGTTGCCTGATCACAGTCTATCCAATTTTTTTATTGAGATACTCTGTCACAGTCCTGCTGTCTTGAGGCTTCTGCTGAGCTCTGAGAGTAAACTGCAAAATCAACTTGGTATTCAAACTGATTCAGAATTGTCATATTTACACGACTATATCATTCTCAGGTGAAGGCCTAATGAAACTTTTTGTTGTATTTATTTGCAAGTATATCTTTTTTTTAGACACTTGAGAATTGTTTTGTGGTTATCAAGATCATTTTCTATTAAATCACTGATTTAAAATGCTATTTAGAAGCATAATATTTAAAGGTATCATTCTCAGCAAGCAGCTGAGTTATTTTATGTCAATCATCTTTTTCGTCCTCTTTATTGTTCCTACGTCCTACTAGACATGCAGATATTTAAAGCTGACTATATAGCATCTACATCCTACTAAACATGCCTTTGTCCCGTTTAACTGTGTTTAGTTTGACCTGATTGACCCAGGTCTCTATTTGTTGCTTAGTAGCAAATGTGAGGAAATTGCTGAGTTTGGCAACTAGCATTTCCTCTACCATCATCTTTTTTTTTTATAATCTTCATAAAGGCTAGTCATATTATAAGTCTTTGCATTATCCACAAGCATGCAAGGCCTAGTAATTGAATAAAGTAGGACACATAATTACTGGATACATTAAAATGTTCTGTATTTTGTCACATTTGTCTCTCATTTTCTTTGTTGTCATGTTAACTGTAACTCTGGGAGATAATAATGAGAATCACAGAACAAAGGAAGTAACACAGTGTACAAAACCCTTGGAGAGAGTATTCGTTATCTTACAATATAATATTATGCATTTTTTTTTAATGATTCTAACTTTTTTTTTGTAAGGCTTAGTTATTATTTTCCGGCCAAGCATTCAGGTAATATATTGAGAAACTCTTCAAATCATCTTGCTTAGTTTCTTTTGCCACCATACCCACTTTATCAAAAAGATGAATCAATAATTGTTTTTTAACCTCTTTCATAAAGCTTAAAGATTTTTATCAGAGGTGAATGGGCAAGTGGATCCACCCAACTTTTTTCTGAATTTTTATTTACTGCAAAATGACAATCATAGGCTGTAAGAAGTATCTCTCAAATTTGAAAGATACCATTCGACTGATTTGTATTATAATTATAATAATAATAATAATAATAATAATAATAATAATAATAATAATAATGTTATTATTATTATTTGTAGTAGTATTAGTATTATAAGTGGCTCACAGAGGACTTTAAGAAAATATCTCGACACTGTTCTATGATAGTAAGAAACATAACCTGTCTTAATGACACATTTTAAGATTAAATTTGAGTTTGTCAAGATAGTTTGTAATTTTTTAGCACTAAGATCAAACTCGTTTCTCAAGATGGTCATGTTATATTTTTGCAGTAAGATAAAGCTCTTTTATAAAAGTGGGCATCAGAATTATTTGATTATAGAGGTTAGGGCTAAAGGCAGATGACTATATTTTATGTACTGGCCTTTATTTACTTGAGTTCAAAATATTACAAACAATATCTACGGAAGGATCAACTGCAATCTCATTTTTTAATTTTTTTTTATCTTGTTTTGTTTTATTTTATATAGTCTAAACTTACAAATATTGAGAATTTGAACTAACGTGTGATAAGTTGTGCTTGCATGATTGTGATTTTAATAAAATCAGACAAGATTTTTAAAATGACAAACTTTGAAGTTATTATCTTATAAGCAAGAGCTTTGAAATCTGTTTGGGCACATTTTTTTGTTTATTTGTCTGGCTTTTGTTCGCAGTTGTTATTTTTTTTTTTAATACTGACTTTTCTTTTCTTGTGCATGGGATTGAGAAACTTTCTTTTTTTTTCTAATCAATTTTTCACTAGCAGGGTATAAAGTTTGTTTCCTTCATCTTATGTTTACTACATTTGTCTATTTTGATCTGGATACACTTGTATTCCTTCAGATTGGCTAAGAATATACCTCCAGATGTCATCATGCAAACCCAAGTGCACAATGTGATAGCTCGTGTAGTTTCAGCATATTGGAGGATACAAACACATGCACAGGATGGGGAGACTTACACGTTAGATGTGAGTTCTTCTTTGTAAGCTTGGGAAAATGAGAATTATCAATCAATAGCAAAGAAGTCTGGCTAAAATTTTAAAGATGTCAGGGCCAAAAATTTAGCAGTAATTATACTTATACTTTAATGTAATAATCTATGAGTGTGTAGAGGACATATCTGTAATGATTTCATTAAAGAAAATGACAAATATTTCATGTGGATTCATTGAAGTGGTCTTGCCTTCATATTTAAGTTAGTTACACAAACTATGCTGCACTATGGGTAATCAGAACTTCCACATTAAAACTTTTTTGTTTATCTGAGAACTCTTGACACTTTGATTGCAATGCATTTTATGTAACTTAAACCATCTTTGTAAGGAAACAATTTTGCTTCTCTGCACCATTTTCACTGAATGTATGGTATCTATTAATGATGTTTTTCTTATTATTATGTCAATGGAAATTATTTTCAGAAATGTACCCCTTTGCTGTTGTTATAGAGAAAAGCAAAATCTTCATCATTTTTCAATGTTACCATGGAGATATCTATCTCATCCATTAAAACTGAGTAAGAAAATCAAGACAAAACATCAAGTGGAGGTTTATAAGTGGTTATCATATGACTTTCCCAGCCTTCTATCTAATATTACTTTATTTTTGCCACCAACAATTCAATTGTGATAAAAAAAATAAGTAACATTCTTTCGAGTTTGATACTGTTATGCTTTGTTAACCCAGGGATAGAGCTCTCAGGTTTTCTCATATTTTAGATATTCAGTTTTATAAATTAATTTGAAAGCATTTTCATTCTCTTTCCCAATTATTTTTTAGTCTTACAAAATAAATTTGTAGTCATTCATTGATTTTGATTGCATCATTTTTCACCTTTGTTTGGAATTTAAAGTTATCATTCCATATTTGGTTATACTCATTTCACCAAATATATGTAGTATAAGTCCACCAAAGACTTAGGAGATTATTTATCTTTTTTTTTTTAATTTACCACTGCTCAAAGAAGTGCTTTACAAACAAAGTTTAGCCTTTCCTCTTTAGCTTTTCATTCTTGGAATGTCTCTTTTTTTTCTAAGATAATTTTACCATAGACTGAGCTAATTTTTTTTTTAATTCAGCCAGTGGCTGTTCATTTCATTCTGTATAATCTTTAGTTCTCCACAAAAGACTCAGGATTATATTGTTTTAAATAATTGAAAATGATCTTTGAAACAATAAATTTCTAATTGTATCTCTAGCTCTGGCTTTAATTCATGACTGAATTTTGATTTACATTATTAGATCTGAAAAGATCAGCACCAAGATCTTTTTTGTAATGACTCGCTTAAAAATTGATACAACGGTGTGGTCCTTATGTTTTTTATCAAAGCTTTTTAAAATTTGATGCCAGATACTTGAAAAGTTGAGTAAGAACTTTTTTTTTTTTATTTTAAACTGATTAATGGGAAAATTGTTGGACATTTTTGTATACTATTTATCAATTTTTTTTTAAATTTTGGCATTGAAAAATTTACACTTTAGTACCTTTTATTTATGTTGAGCTTTAAATATAGATGGATATATATTAGATAAAATAACCACACATTGCATAAGATTATTGGAAAGAGTTAGTCTGGTAATGAGGGAGGGATTCAATTCCTTGAAAGAACAAAATTAAAAAATTGCATAACACTGACTGGTATAATATATGTTTCATTGAATATCACTTTCACCAGAGTGTTCAACTGCCAGTAGATCTATCAAGATGGATCAAGTCATTGGTGGATTTAGCAAGTCCTGCACATTTAAGTTCAATACCTGATGTAAGATTTTCTTTTTGTGGTAATTGTGAGAGGATACTTGAAAATAATTATAGGATTTTAATGGGACTAATAGTATCAGTTCAAAGTGTACAGATGGGAATTAGGTTGTATTCTTTTCCTCCTCTTGTGTCCTGGTAAAGTGAGGTCAGTTAATGTGACGTGTACTTTTTACGCTACAACTTTGGATATGACAGCTCTGGACTGTACATGTGTTAACATGAAAGATTCTCACTTGATAGTTGATGACATTTAGGAAGCCATTGTCCACTACAGTTTTGTTTTGGATTGTCCATCTTGGCTTTCATCTTTTATAAAAGTAGCGTATATAAGCCAATGGAAGCTCAGGTAACCCACATAAGAGTTTTTAGTGGTGGTAATTGCTATTGGTGATCCACATACATGTAAAATCTTAATAATAATAGTGTTTTACCTTACTTCACAACAGCGATATTGCTCATTATTCACATAAATTCACTATCAGTATTTTTGTGTTGCTCTGTTTTTAAAGTTTGCAATCCTGCTTCCATTTTTTTCTTGCCTGTCAGTCTTGCAGCGTTGGTTTTCTTTTGGTTGTAATGCTTCAATATCTCTGATCTTTCAATGTGAATATAAGATTGTCTTTTGCAGTGGCTGCTTTTTGATGAGTCCCAAATTTTCTTGTATTTGCTGATTATATATGCAAGCTAGGTTTTTCAAAACATAGCAATTTCTTCCTGTGTCTCAGCAAAGTGATAACACATTGGGAAATCTCTTCATTCTGGGCACATATATCTCAGCATCATCAGGGAAGAGCATCTCCTTAAGTAAAATTTCTGCTGCTTCGTTTGGATCTGAAATTGTTTAAAAATTAGACTAAAAACAAATTCTCTAAATGTCTCCTGATGTAGATTCCGTCTTGACCACTGGCAAATGCATGATTGTAAAAGCTTTCTAAGTGAATTCGAAATGATGTTCATGCAAGAACTTGACCAGAGTTGACATCATTGCAGATGGGTAAATGATTTGTTTCATTCAAACTGAATGCGGGCTTTTATGTCTATGTAGTAGGAAAGTTGATGTACTAATCAGTTAGAGTTTTTTTGTTTGTTTTTTTTCAAAGCTTTCTATCCTGTTTTAGGATAATTTTAAAGAGACTTGTTTTGTTTTGTTTTTTTTCCTTTATTCAGCATTGTACAGCTGAGCACAATTAGGTGGAACATGAATCCCTCAAAACCTTCTGCTCTCTGCTGTTGATTCACCCTTTATTTCCCTATTAATTCTACCTTTTTGTCGAACTAGTAAAGAGTAACAAAATGGTCCATCAATTGCCTTTGACTCTGACTTTTAAAAAAGAGCATTCCTTTAATGACAGTGATTTATTCAGTCAGATACTGGCTTTTTAGTTCAGGTCTAGCTGGTGAAACCTGATATACCTTTGGTTGAATAGTTGTGTTCAGTGGAGCGAGATAATTGCCTCTGGTTAGTATGCTCCCATAAGTATGTTATATTGTGAGGTATGGTATAAATAACTTACCAGTCCAAACTGTGACCACTGTTTATCTTTCCTACAACTATGATTATGTTCTCTTGTTTCTTGTTTCACCCACATGTTCAGTTTTTATTGTTGCCACTAAGTATGGCATTATCTCATAGGCCAGCAACTTTTCTCTCTGGTTTGCCATTAAAATTATATGCTTAGATGTTGCATTTCTAAAATAAAATGTCAATCATTCCATAAAGAGTAGGGAAATGGACTTAATTAGTTTCTTGCTCACAAGCAGTTATGCTAGACTTTTAAAGAAGTGTTGTTTATAGTTGCATAAAAATACATCTATCAAGTTATATCCATTGTTTAGTACTCTCAGTGATCTGTACAATGATACCTTACATGCCTCGGTAAAACAAAATATTATCAGTAATAAACTATTGTAATGTTCACTGAATTTAAAAAAATAAGACTTAACCACAATGATTCCCATTCTATCAGTGTCATTAGGATCAATATCAGATGCCAGCAGTTTACATCTGCACGATCACATTCACAAATCTAACTTTAAATTTCCAACACACACACACACACATTCTGCCCTTCCGTCTCTTTGAATGAGAAAACTCAATTTGTTGGCTGATGTCATAGCCTTACATCACAGGTTACTAGTGGGAGCAACGCATCTCTCCCCGCCCACTCTCTTTGAGGCCTGTCCGATGCATTTGGCATCAGTTCTCTCAGAGCACCTGCTAGATCTTTGTCTCCTTGTGGCTTAGACTTCATTGGTGTCCATCGAACACAAAATCTACTTGTTTTAATTGTGCAAGGTGTCTATTGATTACAGGTTGGACCAATCTCTGGCACTATTAGTTTGTAAGTTGTCGTATATTAAAAAAAAATCTGCAAGTATGAGAGAAGGATCCCCATAATGATTGTTGGGACACCAGCTGAGATACTGAGATAGCTCAATAGGTAGAGCATTGGACTGAAAATCTTGGGATTCAACTTCAATCCCTTACAGAATGATCAAGAAAAATGGCAATTTCAGGTGAAAGAGATTGATTGTCTTGTGATGAAGAGAGTAAGCGATTGTCCAGGGAGAAGAATGATGTTTAGAAAATATTAAATGCTTGAACACATACATTTTTTTTCTTTTTGTTTATGCATGCCCATATGCTTACAACAAATAAGGGAAGTAATATTATGTATTGCTTAAATATGGGTTTCCAAACTATATAACACTTTATCTCTTGGTCTCTTTGTTCATATACAAATTGCCATAACATGGAGGCAAGTATGTGTAGTGGATACAATGTAATTCTAATTAGATGATTACCTTTAGGGTTATCTTGTTCAATGGATGTGTTGTGCTTCTTGTAACCACATGGCATATATAAATGTTATGGAGGAAAGTCATGAGTCTGAGAATAGATCACCACTTCTAAGTTCTATGGTTTTCTTCAGCATGAGGAAAAGAAAACATATTGCGAGAAAGATATTAGTATATCGTATTTTCAAGAATATTTACTAATTTATCAATAACTAAAATGTACACCTCTTTCAAAGCCTTACCTTATTTCTACAAATGAGAAGTATATCATATTCTCAATCAGCCAATAATAATAGTTTGAATGGAGTAAAATAATCTAACATTTATGGAAATCATCTTTACTATAGTTAGAGCTTAAGATTTGACCAGGATCTAAATTGTTTAGTATAATTTTTTTCAATTAAAGATGGAAATGCAGTAAGTGCATGAGACTTTTTGTATTTACTGTTATCATATGTCTTTTCACAGTTTTCCTGTTCACTTCGTCACAGTGATTTGTTGCTGTTCAAATACATCCAGGAGATGAGGAGACAGAGAAAGTGAATGTGAAATTTTTAAACTATTGATTAAGATTTTGCATGTGATAATTTATTCATTTCCCTCTCTCTTTTTTTTTCTTTATTTCATTATGCTGTTTGTTTTGCAGTTGATTCAATAAATGATATTTTACTCGTGGTATAGAAGCATTGAATCAGAATGTAAAAGTTGTGGCTTTAAAGCTCAGCTAAATGTTGGGAGCATTTAAAACTTCTGCCTTGATGTTAATTATTCCCCGGTTCTAGATCTTGATTGCGAATTTTTCATTTGGTAATAATACTACATTGATATATGTTTGTGCTGTGCAGCAGTACCAATTTTGGATCATGGTGGCTGTATTTCAAAATCCCAAAGGGTCAAAGGCCCTGTTGAATCATTTGTGAAAGAAGCTATTTCTCATTTGGTCAATCAATCAGGTGCCCTGCTATTGAGTGTAGGAGATCATGATCTTCCATGCATCTCAGTCCTTTTCACCTTAAATGCTTCTGTCACTTGTCCTACATTTAGCCACTTTGTTAGTCCATCTAACATCTTTTCTAGCTGTTTTCCCCCTGCTGCGTTTTCCTTTGATCGTTCCAGTTGTCACAAGATGTTCCACTTTCTTCTCATCACATGGCCAAAAAAAACATGCGTTGAGTTTTTGTATTCTATTGAAAATTTAATGAGTGATATTCCTGTGAAAGCCTTGTAATACTGTTTCATTTGATGTTTTTTGCAGTCCATGAGATTCATAGCATTCTCCTTAGACACCACATTTCTGTTGCCTCCAGTTTCTTTCATAGCTGATTGAAATTGTCCAGGTCTTGCATCAGGATGGTTCAACATAGCCCTCTAGGGCTCTTCTTCTTGTGAGGTTAGAGTTCTACGTATATATATATATATATATATATACCAATTTCATTCTCTGGAAACTAATTTTCATTTGCACTATTCTCGTGATTTCAGTGTTGTTGCGTCCAATTCATGATATCAAAGTACCGAAACATTTGAATCAATCCATTTGCTTGAGTTTATTTGTGTTGATAACTTTTTCGATCTGTGGACACTCATAGTTTTGACTGACAATTACTACTTCTTTTTCATCATCATATCTCAAGTTGTTTGCGTTATGAATTCCTACTTCAACTCCTTGGTATCCTCCTAGATTTTACATAATTATTTCACTCAAGAGTGAGAAAAGGTCTGGAGAAACCACACATCCTTCTCTAAAACCATGCTGTATTTTTTTAGTTGAGCTTATTTTCCCATCAACTAACCTTGCTCCTGTCTGTTCCAGTACATTTGTTTATTATTTGTAGATCTCTCCCATCTAATTTCAATTTTGTTAGGTGTGTGATTATCTGATTATGTTCATATGCCTTGGTGTAGTTAATTTAGCACAGATAATCCTCTTTTTGTACCTCCAAAGCTCATTCAATTATAGTTCAAAGGATTTAGATAGCATTTGTTGTACCTTTTCCTTTCACAAAGCTACAGTGTTCCTCTTCTATTTCTGCTTTGATTTTGTTTTTACTTTGCATCATGATGATTTTTAAAAGTATTTTGGTGATATGATTCATAAGACTGATTGTTCTATGTAATTCACACTCATGACTCATTTGGTTACCCCACTCAAAAGTATAGCAAATCAGTGAGGTTCCTGCTTGGAACAGATAAAACAAGTGTAGTTAATTAAAATTTGACAGAACTGTATAAAATATAAATACAGGTACTAAATTCATTCTGTAATATAGTCATCCATAAATTTAATCAAGCAGAGCTTAAGAGAATGCAATGAAAGACCTTGAAATTCTCACTTGAAGAAAGGCATATCATCATAATGCTATGTCACTATATGACAGCAGCTTAGTTTTCACTTTTATGTGTACATTATAATTTCACCAAGATAACTTTGTACCCTTGTCTTTTTAATTTATTGTAATTGTAAAATAAATACAACATGCTTCATTCTAAATTTGGGTTGTTATCACTTTTTGAAATTTCATTCCTTCTCTTGTTTTAATTATGAAATTGTGTAAAGATGTTACTAAAATTAGTCACATTTTGATTATTTTTTTTTCTTTTTCAAAAAGTTTTTGTGTCTAAAGTTGGCTCAAACAATCAAAAAGTCCTTGTGCCATCATTCTCTTTCAAAAATGCTGATATTTAAAGCAGCCCATTCTTTTTGGTTTCTCAATTGTAAAAATTACATGATTTCACACATATCTGCACAGATATGACATATTTGGCTCCTTTGAAATACGGGATAATGGATTTGTAACAAAAGATGGATTGATCTATTTTCAAAATCAAATTCTACATTTGAAGTTCTTACATAAGACTCGAAGGCTGGTTGTAAGGCATATTTTTGTGCTAAAAAAGAAGAGAGTGTATAAGTTATGGTAACTAATTTATAAATTTTTTAAGGTTAAAGATTCAGCGGTTTGTATCCCCCAAAGGAAAATTGCTTGGGAAGAATATTTACAAGAGAGGGAAAGAAAGAGGGAGAATATATGAGCTTGTATATCGTTTCTCATTTGTAAGACTCAAGTCAAGAAAAGGTCATATAAAAATGTGCACAAGAGATAAATGAGAAATTATAATTATCAATGAGCTGGGGGGTTTTTTAATTCTGTTTTATCAACGTCTGTAAGAGTGCTATTTTTCGAGACGATATAAAAACAAAATTAGAGAATTTCAAACTATAATAATCAAATCAAACTTCTACTCTTTTAAATTAATAACTATCGCAAGGTACAGTTTCTGAAATGGTAAAGGAGAAATTTAATGATTTGTCTACTTAAAACAGAAAAGAAGGAAGATTTTGTTTACAGTTGAGGATTTCATTGATGGGATTTGAAAATCCTGTCCAAAAAAATTTCAGTTAATTTTTTTAAATGAAGATGTTTTATGTGGCCAATATAATTTTTCGGATTAAACTAAAAGTTAACATGAAAATAGTCTTATTTTGATGTTTGACTATTGAGAAATTTTTAAGTTCAGAGCAACCCTGTTTCTCACACCTTCCTGCCCACTATACCTAGGGTTCATTCTCTGGCAACCCGAGGATGTATTGAGAACTTCACAAACTTGGACTAGTTGTTCAGCTGTTGCTTCTGTTACATGTATTATAATCATAATTGTAATGGTAGTTTATACATGTAGTTATAAATGTAAACCATTTGTTTGATGCAAATCTTACTTTTTTTTTTTTGCATTTGGGAGCTGAATGTCTTTAAGTTTTCTCGACCAAGAGTTATCGGAGCATTTTAAACTTCATTGTAATAAATACTCTGAGTATTTAGGGCTTTTTAAAAGGCTAATCTTTTTGAAAATAATCATATACCATGGATTTTAAAATATAAGAAGTCAGGTCTGTGCAGCCATAGGTAGAGTATGGTTTTATATTTTGCATTTTGGAGCAAGGTACAATACATGTATTATTTGTGAACAACAAGGGTATAGATATGAATTGCAAAAAAAAAATATCTTCGTTTAATGGTGTGAAGCTTGTAAAAATTGAGCTGTTTTTCAATGGGAAATATATATGTATGTATATAATATATCTATAAGAATATATAAGGTGCTAATAGTAAATGGGTTATTTTTCATTAACTTATCATGTTTCGGGGCCGGAAAATATTGTTGGGCTTTATAATTGCCCCCTCAATACCTGAACAGTACAAGTTTGGAAAAGTTTTCAGCTTCCAATAAGAATAATTTCACACAAATCATTTTGAGATGTACATTTATGCACTTTCTTTTATGGCTTGATTTCCTTGGCGTCTTCATAGCAGTCAATCACTGTCTAATCAAACTTAACGTCTCTATAGGCCTAGTATATTTAATGAGCCACAGAGCATTTACGACTTTCCCCAAATTTATGAGCATTTACGACTTTCTCGAATTTATGGCGGACCAATTAAATTGGACTAACAGCTTACACTAGATATACTATAGCTTCACCTGGTACCACTTTGTATCATGCACTCTACTTTTAAAATAAGGAGTTGAGAATTAGACAAAAAAAAACTTTTGCAATTCAGATTTACGGTACTAGATAGAGTTCTAGTTGCCCAAAACTGGAACATTCTATGGGTATATGTTTAAATGTCATTTATTTCCATTTCTAGCCAACTAACACCATTTAAGGTGGTCTCAAAACTTAGAGAATTTCAAAGAATAGCATGAAACACAAGGGTTAGACAAAGTTCTGCCCAGTTATTGAAAAAACAGAACTGAAAACCAGAAATTTTGAGAACAAAAATTAGATCCTACTCAATGACATTAATTACAGAGGTCGATTTTGAGCCTTTGTTTCTAAAGTAACAATCATCATTGTTTTGTAATTGCTTTATCTCTTTAAATACTTTTACTAAATACCGACATCATTATAACCAGTGATAGAATGCCACATTAATTAAAAATCTACAAAATAAAAAATGGATGTCATTCTCTGTGTCAAAATCAAAGGTGATTTTCACCAAGTCTGCCTCATCATAGTTTACATGAAGTCACTATCTTCGTTATAAATTAAAATTGCAAAAGTTATTAACAAATTCAAAGAAAAACTTTGAAGCAAAAGTCGATTCCTATTATCTACGAGTCTTCAACCTAAGTCTAGTCACTTTCGGGTCAAAATGATGTACATGCACGTAACAAAGAGGTGTACTGTACCTCTGGGCCGTCTACGGGCGCAAGTTCACTTTAGAAAGGATCCTGCCTAGAGGGTACGACTATAGAGAATAAGGATTTTCTCATTACAGTAAGTTTCTAACAACAACTTTGGTAATAGTGATAAATTCGTTTTCTATGTGATGCACGTTAATCTGTGCTTTAATAATGACGTACAATACGATCAATCATATGTGTTAGCTCCTTTGTTCTTAGTTCACATGTCATTTTATTTTAAAACTAAAATTGTGGGACACAGATGATGAAGTTCTTTGATCAGGTATCAGAACTATAAAAGTATAGATTGAATAATTGGACACGTACGTATCTGTTGCTTTAATGCATAAAGAAGTTAAGCAGGAAATAGCTTTTTTGCGCATGCAATGAAAGGTTAACACACAAATTTTGTTCAGTTTAACTTAGATCTACGTAATGAACATCATTTGGCCCCAATCTCATGTGCTTTATTTAGTGTCACAATGATATGAATGGTGAAACCCTATTTAGATATTGATTTAGTCCAGTTTTGATATACAGAATAATTTTTATAGGGAAGAGCTTTATGTGCAAGTGGTGAAAGGATTGCACACAAATTGTGCTCAATAACGTACATCACTTGACCCCAATCTTGTGTGCTTTGTTTAGCCTCTCTCCAACGAACCACAATAAACCCTTGAGATCTAGCTAGAAACATATAGCTTTCTTTGATTTGTATTTTGATAAGCATAGAATACTCAAATAGGTCTATATGATCAATAATTCTATAATGTCATACATCAGTTTCACCCAATGAAGTTAAACAATTGAAGATGTGTAGCTTGATTTGATAAACACATTTACTTTCTATAAGTGGTTCCAAAGAATTTTTTTGAGGCTTAATGGACAATTTTTTTGCAACTTTATAGTTATTCGTGGGCAATAAGATTCATTTTAGGCAATTTTGAATGCTATAGAAGTATTTTTTTTTGTCAAATGTGGCTATTGAGTTGCTGTTTTCCTTCTGAAACATTTCAATTAAAAAAAAAACTTGGATATTATAACTTAGCAGATGTCAGATATTCACTTGTATTAGGCTACAAGTTTTCTATTGCGTGAATCTAAAAAAAAATTATTTTTTTTCACTCAGGTTGCTGAAAATTACAATCTCAATGTGCTCTTTTAGCAGTAATCATTTACTGATCTTCTGGAAAAGTCTCAAAGAGACACACCCTGCAACGTATACTGATGATTGGGAACAGCCCTAAAAAGGGTAGTTGCAACAGAGCTTCCGCATAGGCAATGCAGATCGTAATTGATATTTAATCATCAGGAACATAAAACATCACTTAAATGTAAATTTATACTAAATTTAGAGAAGTAGTTTTTCCTTAATGTTCTACTTTTCTTCCCATTCCTTAGGTTCTCTATTGCTAGTTTTGTTGTTTGTTGTTTGTTTTGCAGATTATTTAATTATTTGACTTAATTAATGTTTGTGGAATATAATGGCTCATTTAGTACACCACTAATAATGTATCAGTATGTTTCAAAATTATCAGGAAAAATTTCCCCTTCTTTATGAGCAAAAAATGTTGATTGCAAATACCAAGTATTTAAATATTTTAGACCATTTCCATAGACTTTCAGAACTTAAACTGTTGCAATATTTATATGAAATGTCCTGATTTAGTGATTTTGAATTATCATTAGTTCTGATTTATGTGAATCACAGAATACATCATTTATTCCATTTTTAATGCTTTATATTTTTCCTATGGCCTAATATGTTTATCAATTTGCATGTGACTATTTACTAATTTTGATAGCTCAAAATATTTAAACATCAAAAGCGTCTGAAAAAATGTAGTTGAAGTTTTTTTTTCCAATTTTGTTGTCTAAGCAGTGATGTACGTTACAAATTGATTAAAAACTTTTTTTCCTCATTTCAAACCAATAATTTATTATTCAAAACATGAAGGCTTGTAGGACACACATTTATAAGACTATTTGGATTTGTCTATTGATATATATTATATGTTACATAAATTGTAAAAAATATGGCTGTCAATAAAGTGAAAAAGTTATGTACGTCATTTGACCCGAATTATAGTTGTTTTTATACTCACAATCTTTTGTTGTGCTCATTGTGTTAACCTTTTCAACCTTTCAATCACTTGTAGAAAGTGATTAAATGTAGTTTGATCAAGTTTAAACCTCAAATAAGGGTGATTTAACCACCCTTTTGGTGTCAACCATGATGTACGTTACACTGATTGTGATCCGATTCCATAATTATTAATATTTTAAAAATATGAGAGTTCTTGTCTCATTACCTATGATATATGATCCCTCACATATTCACACACTCTTTGAACAAAATATTCATACTTCTTGTAGATCAAAGCAAATTGAAACTTTTGTTTTGTTTCGCTGGCTTTCTTCTTTGTCTTTAATAAGTTTTGCTCTCACTCTCATGAGGTGACTACTGTCATTCTCGATTTCTACTATTTCCTGAGTTTTGATGCTTGGCCTTCATTCAGTTTCTTGAGCTACGACTCTCATTGCAACGATTGAAAGTTGCATGTAATTTAGAGGAGATGTAGACGAAGTGTGGTGTTGCTGTTTCTCTGGAAGCACAGGAGAATGTTGATTACCTTGAGCTGTTACATAGTCCTGATCGCTGTCTGAATAACATCCCAGTGAGGTATCACTGAGGCTTCCACTGGAGTCATATCTTGCCTCTTTGCCTTTCATACGCAATGTTTGCAAACTGCCTTTCGTTTTTATACAAATCGGTGGAATGTCTTCTGAATCTGACGACAAACAGGTCGCTTGAGGAGATATATATATATATATACTGCTCTATATATCTCACCCTCTTTTCTCTAGGCCTTTACCTGAATAATGAAAAGTGCTCTCCTTGCCCCAATTCCCTCCCAAACAGGTCTGAGTCTAACAAGAACCGATTGCTGGTTACTCAATATGTGTCAGACTTCTTTCTGCTGCATCAAGACAGGCGTAGATCAAGCATGTTGCGTTCGTTTGCAAGCGAGAACCAACATTTCTAGCATTTATCTGTATTTTTTTTTAATTTTCAAATTATTTTTACTAGTCGTAAAGAGTCCATGAATATGTTGAATGAGACAATCATATTTTTTAGTTATTTCAGTGTGTTAATATAATACTTTTTTGGTAAAAGATTTATCTAGAAAAGAAATGGAAAAATTCTTTATCAATTAAAATTCCCCTACAATGATTATAGATATGTACAAAATTAGAATACCACAAATAAAACTTGTCACTCACTTATCAATGTTGTCCTTTCTATACCATCAGGTGCTGGCCCAACAGACAGAATCTATGTTCTATTGAGCTGAGACAGTCAGTTTTCTCCCACTCTGATATCTTTTCCAACAAGGTAAAAATTATGCTCTTGAAAAGTTTTTCTTTAAATTTGTTTTATTACGATGCTTTTATGTATTTATTTCCAAAGTGGATAAAAAAATGTGCTCTGGATCGTGGACTTCATAGATTTCAGACGTATCTCTATTCTATTACTCTTGCAAAATGCTCTAATTAATGGACAGTTTGCTCCAACTGTACGGGGTAAAGTTTGTTAATTTTAAGATCGGTAAGACACATGCTGCTTTTCATAATAAAAATTTTGAAATCAAGAATTTATCCTTGCCTGTAGAATATGGCTGTAATCAAACATTGTCAAAGATGGTAGAAATGGCCTGAGGGGGGCTGTGTTATTTCCTTAGATTTTGAAATAGATTCTTTCTCTTGGTTCTGCTTATTTTCTGGTCTTGCAGTTGTAAAGATAAAGAGAAGGTTAAAAAATATAATGAAGTTTGCATACAATTACTCAGTCTGAACTAGTGTGGGGGCAGTGTTAAAGTCTAGTTTCAGGGCTGCAAAAAACATTTGCTTTAGTCAAGATTATTTGTTAAGGAAAAAAAAGCACAGTTTAAGGACTTCATACCGTTTTGGCCGAGCTATAAATCTCTGATTGAAATATTTTGGTTTACTGGTGTTTCACTGTAATAGAATTGACTTGCCTGTTATATTCACTTTGAAAGAGAATGTAACAATTAATACAATCCAGTCCACTTCATTTGATTGACTTTCTTTGAAATCCCAAATTCTGTTCATCAATTTTTTTTTCATTTTTGACTCAATTCAAGTTTCCATAGCTGTGGATTTTTTTAAAATTCAAACTAGGCAGAATGTGTTACAATGTATTGTACTGTGACAGAATAAGTAGTAGTGAGCAATCCGTAATCAGGGAAGAGAATTTTTTGTAAATTTTCTCAATTCCGAATATTTTGAACATTTAACATTTCATGTGATCCTTTGTAAATTCTATCCTTATGCAATATGGAAACTTTTTTGCTTAAGGTTAAATGTATATGTAAAATTTTATGTAAAAAGAAATGGTGAAAATATAATTCTCTGAAGCGTACAATGTTATTTCCTTCATTGAGTGTGAACCTGTGCGAAAGTATTGAACTGGCTGATATATATAGGGATATTTTTTTTTTAAATATTATTTATACTTTCAATTCCAATACATGTATTGAGATTTGCATTGCAGTTGAAACCATCCAATGAATTGGTGTCATAGAGTTGTTAACTTTATCTCTTTACAGCACATTCATCCGAAAAACTTTGTTATCTCTACCTTTACACTCAGATTTTTCTGTTATGTACTACAAAAGGATCTTTCTTATTTCTTGTCCTAATCATAATTAATACAAATATCCATTTCTTTTTTCGTCAAGATACATTAAATAAATTTAGTTGATTATTAAGATCGATGAAAATTTAAGTAGTGCTATAACTAGATTGAGAGTGAATCTAAATCTTATAATCGAAACTGAGCATTACATGACATGAGAGTATAATAATAGTTGTTGACTTTCATTCCAAATTATAAATCTAGATCTAAATGTTAGATTCTTATTTTTCTCTTTACACAGCTAGGTGAGCCCTAATGAGAAGTATTATAACTAATTGATATTGATCGTATTCACTTCATTTGTCTTAAGAAAAGACAAGATGAAAAGAGCAATGCTCAATATGTAAACTAGAATATAGGCCTTTATGTATTTTCTGATGAGTAAACCTTTATGGTGCCTCAGTTAAGCCAGTAAAACACAGAAAGCAAAACTTAACATTTGGAGGACACAGCTGGAATTCGAGCACAGAAAAAAAAAATAAGAGCTAAATCAATAACAAAAAATGCTCTGTGTACAATCAAATTTTCTTTTTGAGAGAGAGAGAGAGAGAGAGAGAGAGAGAGAGAGAGATGCAGAGAGAAAGAGATGTAGAGAGGACAGAGAGAGATACAGAGAGGACAGAGAGAGATGCAGAGAGAAAGAGATGTAGAGAGGACAGAGAGAGATACAGAGTAGACGGAGAGAGAGATGCAGGGAGAGCAGACAGAGAGAAAGAGATACAGAGAGGACAGAGAGAGAGAGTTACAGAGAGGACAGAGAGAGAGAGATGCAGAGAGAACAGAGAGACAGACAAAGAGATACGGAGACTACAGAGAGAGATACAGAGAGGAAAGAGACACAGAGAGATATACAGAGAGGACAGAGAGATAGATGCAGAGAGAGAGACAGACAGACAGACAAAGAGATACATAGAGGACAGAAAGAGATACGAAGAGAAAAGAGACATAGAGAGGACAAAGAGAGAGAGAGAGATACGGAGAGGACAGAGAGAGCTACAGAGAGGACAGAGAGAGAGATACAGCGACAGAGACACAGAGAGAGATAAAGAGAGGACTGAGAGAGATACAGGGAGCACAGAGTTACAGAGAGGACAAAGAGAGAGATACAGAGAGGACAGAGAGAGATACAGGGAGAGTTTCTTCTAATATACAAATTTATAACTCGTCATTACACCAAGAAAAACTCTCTCTCTCTTTCTCTCTCTCTCTCTCCCCTCCCCCTTCCCCTCCTCCCTCTCTATCCCTTCTCTGTGTAACTCGTTCCTGTCTATTCATATATGCTCCTCTCAATATCTTCAGTGATAATCTGACCTAGATCTTCAAACTCTTCTTCATTTTGAGAAGATCACCAGCCACAGTCTAAACAACTTGAGACAATGTGCTTTTGAAAATGAATCCTTACCATCTACTGAGTTTTGAAGAGTGACACGATTAGAATCAATGTGACGCATCAGCCTAGTTAAGGGATTTTGCCCTTGATCTGTAAGTTGATTTTCTTTTCTCAAGAATTTTTAAACTAGTTTAAATTCATGGCATCATTACTTTTGATACCATAGCAATAAGGTTACTTATAAAGGTAAAAATTAATTGGTATAGACATGTTGCTTGACTTGTCCTTTTCAAACACAGCATTATACCAGGCTTCTGTCATAGTCTTTAGGGAGAGCAGTTGCTGCTCTAAAGAAAGGGACTTAAATTTAACAAAGAAGCAAAATCAGCTGCTATATATGTTTGATGTGGTAAAAAAACGCTTTTGTAGGGTTATTGTGAAATATTACAATAAGCTATTGAGGTCCTTCTATAGTCCAAAAGATATTTACAATTTAGTGCAATTATTTACTTCTGAACCAACTATAATGTTTTAATTTGTTGTTCGAAAGATTTTTGTATTTCCAAAGTAAATGGCTGAAGTCTCACAATCTTGTAGTGATTAGCTTAGCCAAATCAGACATGGCCAATAATTGATGGCTTTCTCTAGTTGGCTCTAAAACTCTTAATTCTCTTTTTTTGCTTGTGACAAGATCATTGAAATCTAGGTTTAATTATTGTTTTATCACAATTTCAATGGGAATAAGACTGGTAGACTTAAGAAATCAACCCCCGTTCATTACTTGGCAGAGATATAGGCTTAAAGTGCTGAGATCTTCTGTTGGTTCATTTTAAACAGCCTTGTGACATCATTGCATTTTTATCTTGTTTTTGTGTGTGTTTTTCTTTATTTTCTCCTCTAGGACAGACAGGTTTTTGAAGCTTTCATGTCATCTCTTTTCTTATCCTTTCTGCTCAAAACAAACTTCATCCTTCACAAAAATCTTTTTTTTTTTTTTTTTGGATTTTCTCCAAAAATTAGGAGAGGGAAAAAATCGTTTGTTCCTGCTTTAAGTCTTTGTAGGTCAAGACAAATTTTGGGCTACATTTGTAGACCAATCAAAGGTAGTCAGCTTACACGTCATGCACAAGTGAGACTTACATGTTTACCTTGTAATGTTCATCTCTTTCTTTTCAAGCAAATTTCATGTCTGCAAAGGGTTTGTGAATACATTTCTTTGTATTATGGGTTTTTTTCCACTGTGTATGATTTGAGTCCTTTGTACTTTCCAGCTTTGAAAATGTTATAGAACCAGAGTGTGATGTTATATTTGCAATCTGTGCTGTATTTATGGCAGTGTTTGTCTATACATAATTTTATGTAGAGCAACGCCCAACATATGCGGTATCCATTACGTTGAAACAACAAAGACATATTGCTTACAACTACCTTTATTAGATATACCTTTTTTTTTGTTTTTTGTTTTGTTTTTTTTTTTTTTGGTTTTGTTTTGTTTTGTAAAACACGGCAATCCTTAGATTATTCATAGAAAATTCACTATATGTCAATGAATTAGGGGCCCTGCTCCTTAGAGTAGGCGATCATGACCTTCTGCGCATCTCTATCCCTTGATGCTGTTAGTGCATTTGTCACTCATTTTACATTTAGCCACTTATCCTTTCTCGCTTCTTTCCCCTGCTGCCTTTTCCTTTAAAATCTATCGAGTTGTCGCAAGATGTTTTAGTTTCTTTTTTCTCATCATATGGCCAAAAAAAGACTGCCTGTAGTCTATGAGCAATGGTGTGCTAGCTCCTCGTAGCACAGTTTAGTTTGATTTCTTTGAAGTCCATGAATAAGATTCATAGCATTATCCTTAGGAACCACATTTCTGTTGCGTCCAGTTAATTTTGTAGTTGTTTTTTAAATTGTCCAAGCCTAACATCCATACATAAGGATGGGTTCAATAAAACACTCCAGTGCTCTTTTTCTCATGTAGATGAGATGTATTCATTTGTGAGTTCTGATTTCAGTCAATGAAAACTCATTTTTAACTTGCGCCGTTCTTGGTGCGATTTCACAGTTGTTGTGTCCATCCCTTAACATTAAAGTGCCCATGAACTTGAATTAATTTTGGCTGCTAAAGAATTGATCTGTGCACACTCATTGTTTCTATTGACGACCATTATTTCTGTGTTTTTGCTCTTTAATCCATATCCTTTCCTTCTGCTTTCTTCTTCAGTGATGTCTAATAATTGTGGCAAGTCTTCTTTATTTTCTGCAATTAATACAGCGTCATCAGCGTATCTCATGTTGCTTACTTTGTGCCTTCCTATTTTAATTGCTGGGTATCCTTCTATGCTTCTCAAATCATTTCCTTTAGAGAGAGAGAAGGTCTGGAGCAAACACACATCCTTGTCAGACACCACACTTTATTTTTTTTTGTTTAATGAGCCGATTTACCCATCAACTCACATTGTTGCTGTCTGTTATCAGTTCATGTTTTTTTTTAATCGGTCTTGCCTAAGGATCTGCCACAGACTAGCAGAGGGAAGGATACCCTCATTTCTCTTTCTCAGAGTTGGCTCTGATCTGCCGCCCTATTTAAGTCATGTTTTTTTTACCTCTAAATTGAGCAAATATTATAAATTTCATTTATTCCTAAAGCATTCTAAGGTTTACACTTTTTATAAACATACATTTATTTTTACACTGCTTGCTGTAGCTATATTTTTTTTTTACTCTTTAGTAAAGGTCCTTTAGTATTGAGCTATACGAATGTGATCTTCAGCTCAACACTGTATGATGTAACTGTCTAAACCTCTCCTCTTTTCTCACTCTTTCTTTTCTCTCCCATTTCTGTCGTTCTGTCTTATCCTGGGCTGAGACTGACGATTTTCTCCTTTTCCCTTGTCCTATATCCTATATCATTTTTTCCCCATATTAAATCTTCATTTCTTTTTTTCACTTCATATTAAGACAGTAGCTCTAAATTCTTATTAGAGCTGGCTCACCAGAGTCAAACCTTTTTTCTTTCTTTTACTCCCAACTCTTGAGGCTTTTATGTGAGCGATATGTGGACCCAAGGTTGCAACTAGCCGATTTTGGAAAGGAGGACCTCGGGGTAGTAACAATATTTCTAATCCAGGTTAATTCAAGGCACTTGTGGGATTGACTGACAGTTAAAAAATAGCATTATATGAAAGAATATATTTGTGAACTTCTCTTCCTATATTTTTAGTTAAATTACTTTGTACAGTGCTATCTTTATTTACTTACATGTATCTTTATGTAACTCGCCATGTAGCGATGTATTTTCTGGCTTTATTAATACTTCAAATTTTAAAGAGGGTTAGAACGATAGAGAGACAGAGAGAGAGAGAGAGATAGAGAGAGATAGAGAGAGAGAGAGAGAGAGATATGTTGGTCCTAGCGAAAATAATCAGGTCAACGTTCTTGCTGGAACACTGGGCTAGTTTTAGATTGGAACACTGTCTAAGTGTCTTGTTCTAGATTTAGGTAAAGCAATAGGTCATACACAGAGAAAACAAACACGGAGTAGAAGGAGGGTTAGAACGAGAGAGAGAGAGAGAGAGAGAGAGAGAGAGAGAGAGAGAGAGAGAGAGAGAATTGATATACTTTTGTATTAATTTTAAAATGTCTTTATGTATTGAGGATTTTTTTTTACTCATGCTGAAACTGCTTTTAATGAAGCAAGTTTTTCTTGGTGTGATGACGAGTTATAAATTCGCATATTAGAAGAAGCACAAGAATAATATGCAGAATGAACAAAATCTCAGCCTCGCGAAAATAATTAGGTTAACGTTCCTGCATGACCACTGGGCCAAGTTTTAGATTGAAAAAAAAGTCCAACGTCTCTCTCTCTGCCTCTCTATTTCTCTCTCTCTCTCTCTCTCTCTCTCTCTCTCTCTCTCTCTCTCTCTCTCTCTCTCTCTCTCTCTCTCTCTCTCTCTCTCTCTCTCTCTCTCTCTCTCCTTCTCTCTCTCTCTCTCTCTCTCTCTCCTTCTCTCTCTCTCTCTCTCTCTCTCTCTCTCTCTCTATATATATATATATATATATATAAGAGGCTAAGGTTTCACCCCCTTATTAATCTTTCTTTTTTGTGATTCCTTTTCAGAAGTAAAGCGTGGGACCTTGTTTGAATCCTCAAAGCTTTCTTATCATCCAATTACTATTTCTCTTGATAACGCCTTTAAAGAGAACAGGGAAAATAAGTAGTATACAGAAGGCTGGTTCTGGACCACCTTGTACGAAAAACATACCACATCTACATGCACAATTACCCCAATTCTGCATGTACGAAAAACACATCTATTACCTCGCGAGTGCGTGTACGAAAAAAGTGTTTTTCGTACATGCAGTTGGGGTAAT
This sequence comes from Elysia crispata, assembly GCA_033675545.1. NCBI lineage: Eukaryota > Metazoa > Mollusca > Gastropoda > Plakobranchidae > Elysia > Elysia crispata. The sequence continues at coordinate 8,768 of JAWDGP010006768.1, read as the reverse complement.
TGTGCATGTAAATGTGGTATGTTTTTCGTACGGTATAGGCCGCGCAATCTGCAAGAGAGTGATCATTCGCTTCAGCGGAAACGAGGTTATGTCGATCGATGATTCAGACGTCTATTACTGCTACCAAGATCTCTGGAAGACCGCCCGTGAGCGCGGGAACGCGCAATATCAGGGCATAGACACCACCGCCGACCGCAACGCGACCAAGCTTCGTGTCGGCGCGGGGGACGCCGCAAACGTTCCCGCCGACAAGGCCATTTCAGAAGCGTACGGCAACAGATTCTTCGTGCCACTCGACTTTGAAATTCTAGAGAGTCACATGCCGTTCTACCAGGCGGGGCTGGGAGACCGGCTGGAGTATGAACTAAGTTTAACGAGTACGGCTCGACCGTACAGGCCACCGCCGCTGGCGGCAGCTACACGGTCGAAAACATCAGTCTAGAGTTCGATAAGGTCACCAACGCCGAACTCGCCCGATTGATCCGCTCCCAGTACGCCAACCGCTTGGCGATCCTCTACGAGCGTATCCTCCGGCACCGCAAGCTCCGCCGAGATAAGAGCGACACAGTCTGGAACATAAACATCAACACCCCAGCGCGCTCCATGAAGGGACTCCTGCTGCTCTTTGTGGACCCCGCGGCTGCCTTCCAGCGCGACACGGAGGCCTTCTACAACCCCCAGATTACGAAAGTTGAAGTTACCATTGAGGGCGTCCCGAACGAGCTCTATGCGCAGGGCCTGCGCGCATACCAGCAGTGGGACGAGGTCAGAAAGTTTCACGCAAGCGGCTCCAAACGGCACCCCATGGTAGGTATAGTCGCGAAAGACCTCGCCCTGGCGGATGTGTCTCTCCCCGAGTACCTCACCAGCAAGTACGCCCTGTGGCTTGACCTGCGGTCCAGTGATGACGATCAGCTCCACGGTACGGGGCGACGAATCGAGAACGCGTCGGAAGGTGTGACACTGCAGATCACGAAGAAGCCCGAGGCCGCCGGCGTATTGGATGTGTATGTCTTCCTCATCATGGATGCACAACTAAACCTGGAGGATGGGCGAATCACGTCCATCTTGTATTAACAAATTGCCGCGCGCCGCCCACGCGGCCGTCATTTCTGGGCAAACAGGCTGTGGGAAAACGGCGTTCATCCTGGACCTCCTTGAGAAGGGGCCTTATCGCGGAGTCTTCCACCACATCGTCATACTATGCCCCACTATCCGGCACAACACCACCTACCAGGGTCGCCCGTGGGTGTGGAGTGACCCCGAGGTGTTTATTGTCGACCCGGGCGAACGTCTGCACGATTGGCTCCGCTTTTGGTACCACCGTTTCAAAGGCGAGCCGACCCTTTTCATCATCGACGACTGCAGCGCCTCGCAGGCGATGACGAAAAAGAGAGATACCCTCTCGGAGTTGGCCTTCTCCGGCCGCCACGCCCAGCAATCCGTCTGGGTGCTGTCTCAGCGATACAACTCGGTCCTCAAAGACCTGCGTGAACAGACCCAGTGGGTGGCTTTATTCCACTGTAAGGACCGAGACTCTTTCGAGGAGTGCCTCCGGGAGAACGATGTTATAGCCTCGCAGGAAGAGCGAGTCGACATACGTCGCCGGTTGGCCTTGGAAAAACATGCTACGCTGGTGCTGAAGACTACGCAACCATGTTCTTATGGTTGTATATCACCTGCTTAAAATATGTTGTTGTTATTGGTATTAAACACGGCTCTCTCTTTGACCACACTTGTGGTTCTCCTGTGGGGGGTCGGTGAATATATTAGAGCTAGGCGAGAAACTCGGAAACTTATTTCTTTATTGCACACGAAGATGGACGATTTGCTCGACGGACTGCTCGCCGAAGAAACCACCGCAGCGGTGCCACAACCGCAGCCAGCGGCACAGCCGCAGCCTACAACGGCGGCAAAACGCGAGAGGCTGGCCACCGTCGTAGCCGGGGGGCAGGCCAGACAGTACCTCGGGAAGGCCTGGTCTGCGGAAGAAATCGATGCACTGGGCGACGACGAGGTTGGAAAGCTCTACGCCCGCTACGAGGTACGACTGGGGGCTGCCATGACAAAAACTCTGGGGCGCGCGGCTATACAGCTGTACACGAGCGTGGTCAGTATGTTTCTCCCTATTCCTCCCGAGAACCGGCAGCCGCTCTTGGAGGACCTAGAGTCCGACCCGTTTGTCGGCCATGCGCTCAACAGCACTGCTTGCGAATTATACTATCGCTACGGGAAGCTTCTGGCGCCGATCACCGCGGCGTTGACCACGGCGAAGTACTGCCAATTTGGACACCAATGCCCAAGGCGTATAGAAGAAGATGGACTCGAGAGACAGCAATTTGACTCCACCGGTGGAGTCGCCCTCACCGGAGACAGCCACGCCGGCGGCCTCGGCGGAGGATGCAGCGGAGCCGGTTTTGAGGGTGACGACGCCGGCACCCAGCCGGCCGTCTAAACTGAAAGACGAGAAGAAGGCTGCCGCGGGGCGTGCCGGCGCCGCCGCCAGGAAAGCCAAGACGGAGCGCCTTGAAAGAGAACTCGCGGCAGCCAAGGAGGCTCTGCGGGATCCAGCGTTCGTGGCCGACCCGCCCGACGCGCATAGCAACGAGGAAGCCGCCCCGCAACGCGACAAAAAAGAAGAAGACCCCGCGTTGTTTACCTGGCCTGTAGGCGTACTGGTGGCTGCTGCCGGGGCGCTGGCCTATTGGTCTCACCGCGCAGAATCGTCGCCGCCGCTACCGCCGAGGCCGCTACCGCCAGAGGAGAAAAAGCCCCAGGTCCTGCAAAACAGCGCGGGGTCTGCTCAGCAATTGAAGGTTGCGCATAATCCACATTATATGGAATAACAACACCATGGCTTCGATTGACGGAAAAGCTATAGCGAACACCCTGTATCATGCCGCCCTTGTCAGCGGGTTTGCGATAGGGTACGCAAAACTCGGCCAGATGGCCATCAAGGGGTCGCTGCCAAAACTCGACCTGTCGGCACGCGACGCCGGGCTGCTGATTATGAATGTCTCGTTCGCCATTTTGACTAAGGACGAGTTGATTAAACAAAAAATAATCCCCCCTAATATTGCGTAGTAGCACAATGGCTAGCATCGCGATGATGGCCGGAGGCGCCATCGTGAACGCTCTGGCGTTCTCAGGTAGCAACTACCTGTTCTCGAAGCTCGACAAAGGAGACACAGCCGAAGAACAGAAAAGACACGACAAAGCCATGGAGCAGCTGCAGACCGCCCAGGCTGAATGGTCTCAGAAGCGTACTGAACGCCTTGACTGGATCAACAAAAAACTCAGGGAACAACACCAGGCAGTCCAAGACTTCCACGACGCCGAAGCGGCATGGCGCGAGTACATCCTCATCACAGGGGAAAACCTCGACCCGCTAGAGCCCGAGCCCCAGCTTTCCGACTTCTATACACCGAGCAGCGCCCAAAAAGACCGCGAGATTTCATTTGTTATCGGGGGTATGGTCGTAACCGGCCTTGTGACATACTATATCGCTAGGAGATAGTCGGTGAGACCCCAATTTTTCTGGCCTGGTATTGGTGTGTTGGAGGTTGGTTGGGTTTTTTGGAATACATGAAAATGGACTCTCGCCTGTCGAGGATTTACTACAGCCCCGGGGGCTACTGGAAAGGAATCACAGCTGTTAAGAAGCTGGCGTCTGCAGCGGGGGTCCCTCTCGATGTGGCAAAAGACTGGCTGAAGAAACAGGCCATCTGGCAGATCTACCTACCTGCGCCGCGGCACATACCAAGACCAAAGTTTGATGTCCAGGTGCCAAATGAGGTCCATCAAGCCGACCTGCTCTTTCTTCCCCACGACCGCGTGGGACGGAAGACCTATAAGTACGCTTTGACCGTAGTCGACGTTGCCTCGCGGTACAAGGAGGCCGAGCCGCTGACTACCAAGGGTGCAGCAGGGGTCGCCGATGCCCTGTCTTGCATCTACAAACGGGGGCCTTTGACGTGGCCCAAGATGCTACAGGTGGACCCTGGACGCGAATTTATGGGGAAGTTAGCCAACTCCTTGCTATACACACCGTCGAGGTAAGGCGCGGCCGGGTCGGTTCCCACCGGGACCAAGGAATCGTGGAGCGGTGGAACAGAACTCTGTCTGAGAGGCTCTTCGGCCACCAGTACGCCCAGGAGATGCGGCTGCCTGTTGGTGAACGATCCACAGAGTGGGTGCGGCGGCTGCCTGCGGTCGTCTCTGCTCTGAATGGAGAGGTCACCCGGCTGACCGGTAAGCGACCCTCTGAGGCCATTAAGGTAAAGTCTGTGAGTGGAGAGCCCTCCTCTACGGTTCCTGGCCGCCCTGTTGGCCTTCAAGAGCAGAAGCTCCCTTCGGGGGTCGGTGTTCGCTTCCTCTATCAGCCCGGCGAACTCGAGGGTGGGCGGCGTCGCGCTACAGACCCTGTGTGGTCCCTCCGGGTGTACCGACTAGGGCGCACCTTGACCAAGCCCGGAGAGCCTGTGCTTTATTATCTTGACTTTGAAGGTCGAGGACCTAGTCGGGGTTTTGTCCGTGAGGAGCTCTTGGTTGTGCCTCCTGACACTCAACTGCCTCCCGATGGTGTTCTCAACCGTTAAGAAATTCGTCAATGTAAGCGTTCATCTCGGCTGTACCGGTCGGTAGGGCATCCCTATGCCCATAAGCAAGAGTTTCCACCCCGTTTTCTGCGATCCACCGCTTGGAGTCGAAGGGAGACAGCGATACCTTGTGGAGGTGTTGCCCATAGATACGGTGGCGCTCTGATCGCAGGACATTCATGCCGTGGTGGAAGGTCGTTTTATCGAAGAGAGCCTCCCTGTATTGACTGTGTCTTATGTGTTTCTTCACGACGTACTTTTTCACGCCCTTGGCTTTCTTCGTGTTGTCCCCGTTAGCCTCGAGGATGCTGTACATCTTGGGGCGTAAGCCGATGTATTCCGCGATTGGGCGCCCGGCACATTCGTCCGTCATCTTCCCGACAACCTTTTTGTTTTCGACGCTGTGCAGAGGGTGCTCGCGTGGGTAGTCGGACGTGTCGTATAGCTCGGCGTGCTTGCCCATGTCCCGATAGACGTCCTTCGTTTGGATCTCGAGGAGGAGGCTGTCGGTGTCGGTGTAGAGTAGCTGGCACCGGTCTCCGTACTGGGCCAGGAGCTGGTTGTAGTAGAAGTCGTACATTAACGTCTTCGATAGGTCGAGAATGCTCATGCCCACGTATACGGGGCGGTTGAGGACTAGACGGCTCTTGTGGACCTCTATGGCGGCGAGGTCGTCGTCGAAGATGTTTGCTCTGGCGAAAGACGGGCTAGCCAGGAGCCGGCGGAGTTTGTCCTCCTCGTGTGCGCGCACCAGTTTGACGTCGACTCGCTTTCGCAGGTTCTCCATGGTCTTACCGAAGACAGAGTTGTTCATCAGTTTGTAGAGATCCTTCTCGAAGGCGCTGGTGGCCTGCTTTCGCAGCTCGGTGTTCATCCGAATGTAGGGCTCCATCCAGGGGCTCTGCTCGAAGCGCAGGGCGCGGTGTATCTTTTTCAGCTTCATCCCGAGTCCCAAGTAAAGCTGGAGGTTGCGGTAGTGGAGCACGTAGTGATTCTTGTCGCGGAGGTTGGGGACCAGTTTTTCGACCTCGGCGGACGCCATACCTTTGCCCAGGAGGCCATGCTGATACTCTGACATCCACTTTTTCTGAACCACCATGCGCTCTGGAGCGAGCGGGTAGGCGTTGTGCTCATCGTGAAGCTCCTGGGGGTACTCCAGGTCCACCTCGAGGATAAAACCCTCGGGCCCGTCGGCCGGTTGGTCTTGGATTGTACCAACCAGCCCATCACAGTCCTCTACCCATCGAAATCCGCCAGTCGGAAGGGGCTGGCTCATGGCCCACCCGTAAAGGTTGTTGGCGTCAAGGTAGAGAATGTGGTTGTTGGGCTTCTCCGGGTCGTATCCCTCTACTGCGGGGTTGTTCGCCCTGGCGTGGCGCTTCGACACCATCGAGATGCCTCCACGCATCCCCTTCTCGATGAAGAGGTGTTGGTCATAGTCTGTTAGCAGCTCCAGTTCTACTCCGGTCTTTTTGAGGAGAGCATCCCAAGATAGGCCTGGACTGGTGTAATAATTCGCCGGGTCCAGCCCATATTGTTTCTGGGAAGTCTTTCGAAAGTTCTCAAAGACATCGGCAAGGAGCAGCACGTCGGTCCGGCAGTAGAGGTCGGTGTAGTTGCCTAGGGTTTGACACCCGAAGGTCTCCCAGACCCTCTGGGCATGGGTGTAGTCACTATCGGAAATATTTGCGCCTGTGAGCTTGGAGTAGAAGTCCTCCTTCGGTGGAAGCTGGGTCTCTTCAAAACGCTCCCAGGAGTCCATATACTCATAGGGGTACACGCCTTTGCGCATGAGCAGCGCGCGGTCGGGCTCGTAGCGGGCCGTGATGTGGAAGGCCTCGGGCTTGTTTGCGGATACCAGCTTGTCACCCTCTAGAGGTTTGTCACACACATGACATCTGCTCGCAGTCCTGTGGCTCTCCCAGTCTGCTCTTGTCATTCTCATGTCTTGCGGTTTCGCCAGCACTTTCTGGATCCCACGCTCTTCCACTTGGAGAGCTCGGAGGAAGTGTTCTGCTGCGTTGGGCCCCCGGTATTCGGCAGGCGCCTCTGTCTTCCCGTCGCACCGCACCACCACGTAGCAGTAACTGCATGCCTCGTGGTGTTGTGTCTTCTGGGTGTTGCTTTTTGTCGGGTCGAGCTCCGGCCCTTCGACTTTCGTGGTGAGGGCTTCGAAGTCGGCGTAAATGACGTATGGCGCGGGCAGCTGCTTGTGGTGGTTCTGAAAGGTGAGCTTGCCCTCTTGGGGCATCTCCACCCTTACGGCTGTCTGGCCTATTCCCTTGCACTCCGGCCTGTGAGCTTCCAGCAGGTCTTCCCTGGAATAACCATGAAGACAACGCTCACAGAAGTGCTTCTTCCTTCCGTTTTTATTCTGGTCGTGGAGGAGACGGTTTAGGTCTTTGACCCAGGTGTAGTGGAACTTTCCGGCCTTTTGTATAAGCAGCAGATTTGTCCTGGGTATGTCTTCTGGCTGTTTGGAGACGTGGTGAACTATCACTCCCTTGTCCCAGCCGAACACGTTTATGGCAAGGTCGTTCTGTCGCTCCACCTTGACGATCTGAGAGATGGGTGTGGGGGCATTGATGCCGGCGAAGTCTAGACCATCTGCGGTGGGGTATTTGGCGGGTCTGTCTGTGTGATCTGCAGCTTGAAACAGGGCAGACCGAAGGGCCCATCGCAGGCAGTGGTCGTCTTTGTTTTTCACGTTGACCACCGCCTTTTTATCTTGCAATTTCTTTGGCAGTGGGATGTAGGATCCGCCCCGGAGAGGTTGATATCGGGCGATATCTAACCAAAGTTTGCGAACCTGTACCACCATCCACCCAGATCCTCTCTGGGTCAATTTTTCTAGAGTTTCCTGCAGCCTCGGGAATGCTTCCTCGAGGGCTGTTGCGATCTCGTTTTCCTGAAGGACGGTCTCCTGTCTATGTCGTAGAACAGGCTCCATATATTCCTCGCTTCCGTCTGGGTTAACTTTTACAAGCTCCACCTTTATAGCCAGCTGGAATTTCAACCCTCCTCTTAAGGCTCTGAGCTCCTCCTCGAGTTTTCCGCGGATCTTGTGTTCCACACTTTCGAGAAAGGTTCTGGGATCCGCACCCTGTGGGTGCCCCTGGGGCACATCCATTTGCCACCCGCGCAGGAAGTTTCCGAGCGTCCATCGAGTCCGCCGGAAGGCGAGTTCTTTCGGTTCTTCAAACAGGCCCTGGAGCTCGTCTTGATAGTCCTTCACAGACCTCAGAACTTTGTGGCTCGGGGTGGGATCAAATTCCTCCTGAATGGACTTCCTTTTCCTCTCTTTTGCTCTGCGCGGTGGAGGAATAGGCCGATATTTCCTAGGCTGTAGAGGCTTCAGCAAACGTCTTTTAACAGCCTCGGGAATGGGCTCGTCCAGGATGTTTTGGATCACATTGCGGATAGCCGAATCTGGCATCTCTGCCAGTAGTTGCTCTATGTATTCGTCCATGGTCACCATTGTGGATGGGTATACCTAAGAGTCATCATATATCTAAATGAAAAAAAATTTGTTGGATAAAAATTAAACCTCTACACGAGGGCGAGGGCGCAGTCATAACTAAATTTCTATGGTGGTTAGGCGTTTAACCTCTGCCGAGAAAGCCCTATAATCTCTTTGCCAAAACCGCACAAGGACTCTGTGATAGCCACAGCCTTTACATACCATAAACTGGTTTTTAACCCCCTTACCACAAATGGTGCATGCACTGTTGCTTCCGCCCTTTGCAATCCTAGCATTGTGGGTCTTGCAGTATTTCCCCATGCAGCTCTTGCCGCACACCTCCGTTTTTCCCAACAACAGCCATTCACAGCTGTTTGTCCCCCTCATGTTAACTATTGCGTATATACTAAAAACGTTTTTTTCTTTAAATACAGATATTTTTTTTATTATAAAGCAACCCTCGTTGGGAGGCCCGCCAGGGGGGTGGGGTGGGCCCTTTGTCTGGTCAGTCCTCTCCTAGTTGGTAGTTGCACTCTTGTAGTCCACGTATGTAGGCCAGGCGTGTACATGCAGAATTGCCGCGTGTACGAAAAAAGTGTTTTGCGTACATGCAGAATTGGGGTCCGAGTGCATGTAGATGTGGTATGTTTTTCGTACAAGGTGGTCCAGAACCCCCCTCTGTATACTCGAAACCGAATTCCCAGCGCCAG
>JAWDGP010006767.1:62500-79820 GCA_033675545.1 Elysia crispata | reverse complement strand
GTTATCATATATTGCTGTTAGATTTATGAGCCTGTTTTAAGAAAAGAAGCGTTCATTTCAATTAAAATAAAAGTTATGATAAAGATTGTAATAAAGGTTCAAATCTTAACGATAATTACAAATGTTTATGTATCAAGATATGTGGATAGAGATCAGAAAAATCACCGCAGCCATGACTGTGTTAACCAGCTTTGTTCAACAAGTCATACATACAAACAACACATTTATCTGCAATAACCACCAGCATTGTACATGTCGCCCAAGTAGAGAGAAGGGAAAGAGTTACAAACGTTTAGGTTTTTTTTATTGTTATTCAGAATGAGTAAGTTATAAAACCTTTGTTTTCTGTTAAAACTGAAACCTCTATAACGATGTAAAACATGTATTGATATAGGAGCAGACAATTCATTCTCTATTTACAAAAAATCTACCAACACAGCTACAGACATACACGATGTATTAGTAACAGAGTCCAAAACCACGAAGACTCGGGTTTCGTGCCCTCCGAAATATTAAGCCCGATGGCTGCTCCATTCGAACCTGTAGGAATAAATAAACCTTTCAAAACCTCATGTAAAACCCACTGGCTCTCAGCCAGATTAAAGGATGACTATTAAAACGATCGCTTTCAGGGTTTGAAGAAGAGGTTCATAATTATGTATAACATTACACATAAACATAAAACCACCAATATTAATTTGAAGGATTTTGAAGATTAAATTGTTTGCAAGCTTTTTCGTTGACTCCGTCAGGTCAGTACTTGATGACTGGCAACCGGTCAAAGATATGGAAATTTTAGTCTTCCTTCCAAGCTCTGATTAGTCCTAACTCAAATGTCTTATCGGATAAAACTTTATATTTCTGTGTGAGGCCAAGACTTAGTGTTTAAATTCCAATATGGAAAGTAAATCGCTTTGTATGTGTGTATGTTTTCGAGAGTTAATTTCTCATACTTTTTAACCAGGCAACAGATATGCACATTGTAAAGCAATTCTTTATCTTATTTTACGAGTATAAGGCCAGTCAAAAAAATGCGTATCTCCAAATAAGCACCCTTCCCTCTTCCTCTCTATTGGGTTTAGAGAGAGACATGATGGAATTTAGAAATAACTGAAAGAACCAGAAAAAATGATATAGTGACTAGTGCTTAGGCACAGCGATTTAAGATAAAAAAGTATGGATTAAAAAAAAATAGGAGAAAAACATAGGGTGAGAGCGAAAGTAAGAAAGTGTAAAGCGAAAAAAAAGAGAGAGAGAGAGAGAGAGAGAGAGAGAGAGAGAGAGAGAGAGAGAGAGAGAGAGAGAGAGAGAGAAAGAAAGAGTGAGAGGTAGAAAAAAAGAAAGAGAGAGTGAGAGAGAGAAGAAAGGAGAAAAAGAGAGAGACAGAATGACAGACAGACAGACAGAGACAGAGACAGAGACAGAATGAGAGAGATTCAAATAGAAGCCAATCAAAGTAAATCGCAAATAATCATTGAGCTTTGTTGAGTGCAACATTTAGTGAGCTGGCTGCTTTTGCACAATCTCTAAGATCAATCTACTCTGTAAAGATTGGGTAAATTTACCATCTAAGTACGTGGTGTTATCTGCCAAAGATAATTTTGGTATTGATTCGTTGTTGTTGTTTTTATTCTGAATGTTTTTCTTTTTTTTTTTTAAATATGTATTGGTGACAAAGGTGTTCGTTAATCTGTTTAGCAAAATTTTAATAGATTAAAGAGAGTTTTGAATCCTGGAGAAAAGCAATTAATTAACCAAGCGGTTCTCATATTTGTGCAGGAAAGTCGTTTTCATGGCATCATGATAATGTTTATTATCATCATCATCATCATCATCATCATCATTACGATCATTGTTATCATTATCTTCATCCACATCATCATAATTATCATCATCCTTATCATAGTCATCATCATCACCATCATCATCCTCATCATCATCATTATCATCATCATCATCATCATTGTTATTATCATCATCAATCATCATCATCATCATCATCATCATCATCATCATCATCATCATCATCATCATCATTATCATCATCATTACGATCATTGTTATCATCATCATCATCACCATCATCATCACCATCATCATCATCATCATCATCATCATCATCATCATCATCACCATCATCATCATCATCATCCTCGTCATGATCATTATCATTATGATTACGATCATTGTTATCATCATCATCATCATCATTATCATCATCATTACAATCATTGTTATCATCATCATCATCATTACGATCATTGCTATCATTATCATTTTCATCACCACCACCACCACCATCATCATCATCATCATCATCATCACCATCATCATCATCATCATTATCATCATTATCGTCATCATTATCATCATTATCCTCATTTCGCCTTTCTCTCCCTTGCCAAAGTTATGTCTTTCCCTGAATAAAAAACTCTTAAATCGATCTATACTCTTGCCTTATTTAATAAACATGATTACAGTGTATTTCCTAGACCTTCCTTAATTTTTTCTCCAGTCAATGTCCTCTAGAGTTTTCATTTGATCTACTTCTTTCTCCTTTCCTCTCGATGCCCTCTTCAAGCAACCATCATTCTCTTCAGACAGGTCTTCACCGGTCTTATGCCTGTCTTATTTATTTCCCTACGTTTTCACTCTTCTTCATCAGGCGTTAATTCCAGCTAAGCAGGATATGATCTTTTTCCGACCTAACCTATCCATAGTATATGAGCCAACTTGAGACCAGCTCCTGCTACAAAATTTCTTAGTCTTGGGGCGTCAAATATGTTGAAATTGGAGACCTTCCCATCCTAAAATACATCGTCTGCTCCATGTGTTTTAGTGTTAAATTTCACTCTGTCGTTTTGTTTTTGAAGTTTCTTTCACGAGAAAATACCCCCCTGGTATGGTTTAAAATATCGTAGGTATAAGCTTGCGTAAAAGTACAAAATTTTTAATGCTTTGATTTTTTTCCTTCACCTATTCAAAAAGAAAAATATACAGATTCACGCTTTTATAAGAAATTAGAACTATGGCTGTTTGCCCCCCAAAAAGTGTTTTTATGAAGTCTTAAAAGTGCAAACTAATTATGATCCCTTACACTAACAGGAAGTTTTGAAGCGGTTATGCAAGGGATACTACCGACATTTCCTTGTAAACAACGCCATTTCGAAATTATAAGTAAGAATTATAGGAGCTAGAATCCTAGGTAGCGCTCAGCTGCAGTGGATAGGCTAAGGCTTTAGGTGAAATATCCTTTTCTTTGGAGTTTATTGAAAACTCATTTTCTGGCATATCTTTTTTTCTTTCGTATTTGCACGGATTTACACGGAGTTTGACGTATTGTTAGTATACATATGTTTAGGTGCAAATTTTGAACAAGAGTAAATGAGATATAAATAGTAAAAATATTTTTGGAAACGTTTCGCTAGTGGGTCCAGACTTAAATTTCAGCACACAAAGGATAAAAAAAAATGAAAAAGAAAACAATAAAAAAAAACTTTTTATGATTGTAATACATACATTCAATGTAAGATCTGTGTCGGCTTATGTATTATCTACTCGCCCCAAATAGTGAATCTCTTGGTCAATATTTGCTTCAAATAGCTTATTTTATGTGAATGAGCTATTTTAGTAACGTAGCGGCCATATTGGATAAAATATTTTTCTGATGTACATAGCTCGTATCTTTTCGTTGTTGGTACGTATGGCTGCGCTCGTTCGTTTTGTCCCATGATGCAATATTGTTTACAATATTTCTTACTTTTAAACATATCCTTATTCTATAGTAACTTGCGCGAAATTTAAATTTTCTTATTTTACCTATTTTTTAAATCAATTTGGCCCTATCTATTAGGTTGAATTCTATTCGAAACAAAAATTAGTTTTTCCAAAAATAAACTACCTTCTAAGGAATTCTACCTGAACAAGTCCAAAAGAGGCTAGTGTTGAGATCTTTGCACGTAAAACATTAGAAAGACTTAAGGGATGTTAAAGGTTTAAATGGTAACGATAATTACAAATATTTAAGTATCAAGATCTGTGGATAGAGATCAGAAAAATCACCGCAGCCATGACTGTGTTAACCAGCTTTGTTCAACAAGTCATACATACAAACAACACATTCATCTGCTATAACCACCAGCATTGTACATGTCGCCCAAGTAGAGAGAAAGGAAAGAGTTACAAATGTTTAGGTTTTTTTTTTATTGTTATTCAGAATGAGTAAGTTATAAAACCTTTGTTTTCTGTTAAAACTGAAACCTCTATAACGATGTAAAATACGTATATTGATATAGGAGCAGAAGTCTACCTGAACAAGTCCAAAACAGTCAAGTGTTGAAATCTTTGGACGTAAAACATTAGAAAGACTTAAGGGATGTTAAAGGTAAATTGTAGGTGCTCGGAGAAGATACAAAAGTAGTTTCTGGGAAAGAGAGAGAGGGAGAGAGAGAGAGAGAGAGAGAGAGAGAGAGAGAGAGAGAGCGAGAGAAAGAGAGAGAGACTGTGAGTTGTAAAGTAGTTGAGGAGAAGAATGAAGAGAGAGAGGAAGTGAGAGAGTGTGTGTGTGTGTGTTATAGAGGAGGGTCAAGATAGATACAGAGAGAAAGAGAGAAGAGAGACACAATGAGAAAAAACTCAAAGCCAGAAAGAGACAGAAAATACAGTAAAACACATGACACACAAACGGGGTAGATAAAGAAACCAGTGTGAGATCAAAACATTTTCCCTCCAACAGTAGCCACGGATAAACCAAAACATGTTTGAACCGAAAACATTTCTGAAGGTCCCTTTAGCTTGGTTTTAATCGTGTTACACAGTCTCTGATGAACTGTACACCTAAACCGGAATTATCAAAGAATTTGACAAATCAAAAAGATTGATTACATTATTTGGACACGAGCTGAATACAAATCTGCATAATCCAACGGCTTTGGACAAGGAACAAAGAAAAAAAAAACAAGTTTGCTGATTGCATTGGTCATATCGTTTCAAAAAGTAAAGCTAATTATTTTTTGCTCTGTAATCATCGTTACAAAAAAAAATAAACTTAATTAATGGTGCCATATAGATCATGTGGTTGTAAATTACACACACCGGTTTAACTTAGTTATAGTTATTTCTTTTTGAAAGATGGATTTATTCTTTCAAATATGTATAATATCCGAAAAATGACAAAATAAAGTAAAATTTTGTGGGAAAAAAATAATTCATTTTGTCATTCCTTGGCATTTATAGCTTGGAACCTAAAAATTGTTAGAAATAAGTTAGAGAAGAGAGCGTGGAGGGAGAGAGGAAGGAAGAAAGAGGAAAAGAGAGAGGAGAGTAAGGGAGGGAGAGAGAGAAAGAAAAAAAGAGAACTAGAGAGAGAGGGAGGGAGAGAGATAATGATAGACTGAGAGAGACAGGTCAAAGACAAATACAAATACATTTAACATAACGAAGGCGTTTAAAGAGTCATTTTAGATTGTTATTTTTGAAAATATCTAATTGAATTTCTAGTACTTATATCTAATGACACAAATCAAAATGCCAACCAAAATGCTTTCTAATTCTTAATTTTAATCCTAAAAAATCTTAACTAAGGCTAATAGTGAGCGGCGGGTTGGCAAGCTTTCAGTACATTCAATATGTTTCTGTCTCTATTTTCCGAGCCTTGTTAACTTAAAAAAAATTGTTTCTAATTAAAGTATTCTAATGTGGTTCAGAGAAAATGTGTTTGATGATTAAAAGGCAAAGTAAATGGGAGAAACTGTTTTTCAAACGGCAAAGTTGTAGCGTAGGTAAGTAAACTCGAGAGTTGAATAGAGCATTTAGAAAGTTATTGTCCTCCCCGAAAGATTAAGATCGTACCGATAAAGATTGAGGGGAAATAGGAGAGAGGATACACACAGATATAGACAGAGAGAAAAGGAAATAAAAGACTAAAAACAAAAACAATAATATCAGTTTTGAATTACGCCTATTCCAGCCAAAGTATGTCTTTAACTTTCTCAGCTCCCCAGAGAAACAGTTGTCAGCGATGGCGAGACACCCTGACAAACCTGACACGATTTTTTACTGTCCTTGAAGATTTTTCCCCCAACTATTTCTTCTTCTTCATTTTCTTCTTCTTTTTTACTTCTACTTCTCCTTTTTCTCCCTCTTCTATCTCTCCTCCTTCCACTGTTCCCTTCTTCTAAATATTTCTATTATTACGATGATTCTGAATAATAGTTGAAGTAGCAGTAGTAGTAGTAGTAGTAGTAGTAGCAGTAGCAGTAGCAGTAGCAGTAGCAGTAGCAGTAGCAGTAGCAGTAGTAGTAGTAGTAGTAGTAGTAGTAGTAGTAGTAGAAGTAGAAGTAGCAGTAGTAGTAGAAGTAGCAGTAGCAGTAGTAGTAGCAGTTATAGCAGTAAGAGCAGTAGTAGTAGAAGTAGAAGTAGCAGTAGTAGTAGAAGTAGCAGTAGCAGTGGTAGTAGCAGTTATAGCAGTAGTAGTAGCAGTTATAGCAGTAGTAGTAGTAGCAGTAGCAGTAGCAGTAGTAGTAGCAGTAGTAGTAGTAGTAGTAGTAGTAGTAGTAGTAGTAGTAGAAGGAGTTATTAAAGAAGCAGTAGTAGTAGTAGTAGTAGTAGCAGTAGTAGTAGCAGTAGCAGTAGCAGTAGCAGTAGCAGTAGCAGTAGCAGTAGCAGTAGCAGTAGCAGTAGCAGTAGTAGTAGCAGTAGCAGTAGCAGTAGCAGTAGTAGTAGTAGTAGTAGTAGTAGTAGTAGTAGTAGTAGTAGTAGTAGTAGTAGCAGTAGCAGTAGCAGTAGCAGTAGCAGTAGCAGTAGCAGTAGCAGTAGCAGTAGTAGTAGTAGTAGTAGTAGTAGTAGTAGTAGTAGTAGTAGTAGTAGTAGTAGTAGTAGTAGTAGTAGTAGTAGTAGTAGTAGTAGTAGTAGTAGTAGTAGCAGTAGTAGTAGGAGTAGTGTTAATACAAGAATTAAAAATATAACAAATAAATTTGCTTTTATTATTATTGTTGTTATTGTTTGGTCAACGATGAAGGATAATAGAGGAAAAAAAATAAAAAACGTTTCAGTTCATTTCAACATATGTTTTAATGGTTCATTTCTTCCCCTGTATATGATCCATGTCGTACTATTTCTTTCCATAACTTCTTTCAGAATTTTATCTGGCTTTCTGGCCAACGCTGACACAAAAAAAAAAAAAAAAAATCTCTCTTCCTCTTTGTCTCTATATCTTCATCTGCAAAAGAAAAAAAAAATAAATAGAATGTGGGTTATGTAGCCTTTATATTTTAGAATTTCAGAGGACCTTTTTTAAACCAGTTTAATCCACAGTATTAAATTAGGGCTGGGTGGAATAGAAATCTTAATGGACTCATGAAGTAGGATGAACATATATAGAATCAAACTTGAAGTCGGTGGGTTTTTTTTCCTACGCTAAAAATTATGGGCTAAATGAGCAACGTCCCTTAGAATGTGACAATGGATTCCAACTAGAACTCATATGATTTCAAGGACAAGCCTTTCGTAAAATTAGTAAGCGGAACGACTAAAGCACATGGTATAAGAGAATTGTAGATGTAAAAACAGTTATTTTGTCTATTATTTTGCTTGTTCTATGACTGTGGACTCGCTCTATAATCTAATGGCAAGCATTAGTGAGAGAGGGTTCTCATTTTTTGTGCTCTTAATTAGTAACTGTAAAGTTAATTTTGGAAACTTTAAATTTATGTCTCCAAGAAACCTTTCTACTAAATGATCGGGGGTTATGATGTGCATAATAGACTATCATCACAAAAGATACCAAGACAATAATGAAAAAGTATTTGCAATCATTTTTTTTTTTCAGTTTAAAAGTTTTAGATTATCCACTAATGTCCTGTAAGTTTCCTTTAAGAAGAATTCTAACCGTCTGATATATGGACTATAACAAAACAATATACAATTTCATTTCGGCAAAACCTTTTTTTTACGACTGTTGAAGGCTTTTCAACAGATGGCACAATAAAATAATATTCTTAGATTTTTGCTAGCAGCTCAGAGCCTGTAGATAAAAAAAAAATAATTCCAATCTCCATCGAATAAAATACGAGAATCTGAAATGTACCGGGCAAAATTGTCCCTGTTATACACAAAATCCTCATCGATTCCAGACCATTGGAGACAAATTAATTCACACGGCTATTTGCCCTGTAAAATCCCTGTTCAGCTATTACTACCCGAGAAATAGGTAATCTCAGCTGAAAAATGGTAAAGAAACTATTTGAGTTCGACGCTAACACTAGCCTGCGCGATCAGTTTGAAATAAATCTCAACAGTCGGAATATCGTTGCCTTGTAGAAAAAACTGAAGATGTTCCAACGCGCAATGTCAAATTGCCAATTCCAGAAACCAATCTCAGTTTGAATCTAGGACAGAAATAACTTGTTCCAGTTTCTCTTTATATCAACTGAAACCACTTTGTGTCGTGAACTCGTCAGTCCTGTATTTCCATGTAAAAGGCTACTTGCAAAGAATAGTTTTAGTTTTTTTTTAGATGCTGATTAATCTCATCTTGCGGCTAATATTTTGCATTCTTTCGATATAACTACTACCACTATCACAACCACTACCACTACCACTACTACTACTACTACTACTACTACTACTACTACTACTACTACTACTACTACTACTACTACTGCTGCTGCTGCTGCTGCTGCTGCTGCTACTGCTGCTGCTGCTGCTACTACTACTGCTGCTGCTGCTGCTGCTGCTGCTACTGCTATTGTAACTGCTACTGCTGCTGCTGCTACTGCTGCTGCTGCTACTGCTGCTGCTACTACTACTACTACTTTTACTACTACTACTTTTACTACTTCTACTACTACTACTACTACTACTACTACTACTACTACTACTACTACTACTACTACTACTACTACTACTACTAACAACAACAACTACTACTACTACTTCTACTACTACTACTACTACAACTACTACTACTACTACTACTACTACTACTACTACTACTACTACTACTACTACTACTACTACTACTACTACTACTACTACTACTACTACTACTACTACTATTACTAATTATACTACTACAACCTCTACTAACGTTACTGCTTAGAATTATTAAAGCTAAATTCTAAGTTGTTTTTTTGGTAGATTTGTTCGCTTAAGTTACTTGCGAAGACGAACGCAGTACTTGTTTTTACAATTTTGTCTTTAAACTTTGATACTTTATGATAGGCAGGTTAATATTACTATTCAGAAAAAATATGTGAAGACAAAGAAATTTCATTTCTTCTCTTCAAAATCACATTATTTATATCTTCCATTCCAGACTACAGGTTTCGGAAAACAACAGTAACTCTCCTGCTAAATATATATGAACAAGGTTCAAATGTCCTCTGTTTTTTGTTTACTATTTCTAGGGCTAGAAACAAGGTCTCATTAGATCTCACTTGTATCCAAGACAATTCGTGATTAAGCTGTGTACTTTTCTGCTGTCCACGTCTAGGCTTAAATGTTTATGCGAACTTTGTCATCAATACGGCCATGTGGAGTTCCTCATTTTGCGCAGCCAGTAGAACATTGAACAATCAACTAATAGTCCCGAGGTTCGGTCATGACTGGGTTATTGTTCTGGTGGTTGGGTCAATTCCTATCAAATCACTTTTCAACCTTATCTCTGGCTCGAACAGACGCTACAGTATCCGTTTAGGATTCTTTTCGAAATTTCATCGAGAAAAAATAATGAATGGAAAATGAAAAAGCGATCAAGGATATTTTTACATCAGGTGTATTTAGCCCTTCTTAAGGTATATTCTATTTTAAATTTGAAATATCTAAAATGTGTAAGAGAAAGGAGGTAGATCGGGTAGATATTGAGTTATCTAACGGCAAATATAGATTTCTGGAATTCTTTGTCATAGATCGATCAAACTATGACAAGTGTGAAAGGAGTCAACTAGCGATACTATTTTCAAAACGGCCGTTCTATTCGTTTAATACATTTTTAACTATCTGAATTCTTTGGTTTTGTTAAATATGGTTCTCTTCTTGAGCTTTAAATCTAGGCATTAACCTTTGATAAATTTAAAAAGCAATAATCATTAAATTTTGGTTTAAAAAATATGATTTTCCTACATCAAAATTAGATGTCATTGCTTTTCGTCTCCTACAGGAAATTGACTTGTTGCCTACAGACAGTTGTTTTCCTCAACGATACTTGACTGTCGAAGTAAAAGTACAGTCAGTAAAATGATTGTTAATATTAATGCTCCAACAAATATGACGGGCACTACGGTTATATTCATCGTTGTTTTTAAGAGGGAAAAAATTCTTACAGTGATGTAGCCTTAAATCTGTTTTCCTCTCTCTCAATGGAGTAATATTGGTGTCAAGTCTTATTTCAAATAATTGGTTATATGGAGCAAATAATTGGTTATATGGAGCAAGTGATTGGTCATATGAAGCAAGTGATTGGTTATGTGGAGCAAATCATTGGTTATATGGAGCAAATGATTGGTTATATGGAGCAAATGATTGGTTATGTGGAGCAAATGATCGTTTATATGAAGCAAATGATTTGTTATGTGGAGCAAATGATTGGTTATATGGAGCAAATGATTGGTTATATGGAGCAAATGATTTGTTATATGGAGCAAATGATTGGTTATATGGAGCAAATGGTTTGTTATGTGGAGCAAATGATTGTTTATATGAAGCAGATGTTGGTTATATGGAGCAAATGATTGGTTATATGGAGCAAATGATTGGTTATATGGAGCAGATGATTGGTTATATGGAGCAAATGATTGGTTATATGGAGCAAATGATTGGTTATGTGGAGCAAATCATTGGTTATGTGGAGGAAATCATTGGTTATATGGAGCAAATTATTGGTTATTTGGAGAACCACTGAATTCTTAAGCTTATTAATATCACTGATAAAGAATGGAAAAATACAATCTTTTTTTTTATCGCAATTTAGATTCAGTAATGTAAAATTAATAGACCAGAATGATGTTGGCTGATAAATCCATTAGTTTGTCAGGAATTAATTAGATTTTCACAAAATAATCCTAGATCATTGTATGAGACAAAGTTGTTAAGATTCTTAATAGTTGAATTGTCTCATATTACTTTTTTAAGTCAGAATCTCAAACAAACCAAAGATTAAAACAAAAGAATCAACAAAGCAAAGGGATCTCAGTTTTCGTCTCGTATAAAACTACTGATTTGTTTACACTTACTCTTAGTACTCCATCTATCTCAATTATTTATCACAGCCCTTGGGCCATGGCCAGCTTTCCGAGCCAGGAAAACGCTGATAGATTTGGATCTTGTTCATTATTTATATCCCCTAGTGGATTCTCTCGCATTCCCTCGTAATGGAAGCTGATCTTGCAAGAATCTCTCTGCGAATATCGCATACGCAAAAAATGTAGTTTTTACTCTTTACCTATTGAGTAAATGATATAGCTTCATCAATGACAAGGCTTGCGAAAGAAGAAGCAAACAGTATAATGACTGTTTTAAACAGGTTATATTCTATGCGAGAATAGAATTATAAGAAGTTGAATATTGGGCAGTGCTTTTATTAAGCACTAACTAAAAATCTAGCTCTTATAGTTCTTACTTACAGTTAAGCACTACCTAAAATCCTAGCTCTTATAATTCTTACTTATAGTTAAGCACTACTTATAATTCTAGCTCATATAATTCTTACTTACAGTTTAGCAATACCTAAAATTCTAGGACTTATAATTCTTACTTACAATTGAGCAGTACCTAAAATTCTAACTCTTACTTATAATGAACCCAGCAGTCTGCCTCATCTAGACCTATTTTCAATG
Organism: Elysia crispata; assembly: GCA_033675545.1. NCBI lineage: Eukaryota > Metazoa > Mollusca > Gastropoda > Plakobranchidae > Elysia > Elysia crispata. Next base: position 67,986 of record JAWDGP010006767.1, on the reverse strand, counting down.
CGTAAAGGAAATAAATCAGTCTGAATATAATGAAGTGGCATGTCTTGTATACAGTGATAGTAGGGTGGTCATAATTATCATCATACATGTCTTGTATACAGTGATAGTAGGGTGGTCATAATTATCATCATACATGTCTTGTATACAGTGATAGTAGGGTGGTCATAATTATCATCATACATGTCTTGTATAGAGTGATAGTAGGGTGGTCATAGTCATCATACTACATGTCTTGTATATAGTGATAGTAGGGTGGTCATAATTATCATCATACATGTCTTGTATACAGTGATAGTAGGGTGGTCATAATTATCATCATACATGTCTTGTATATAGTGATAGTAGGGTGGTCATAATTATCATCATACATGTCTTGTACACAGTAATAGTAGGGTGGTCATAATTATCATCATACATGTCTTGTATACAGTGATAGTAGGGTGGTCATAATTATCATCATGCATGTCTTGTATATAGTGATAGTAGGGTGGTCATAATTATCACCATAATTATGATCGTTCATTGACATCTGTGAGGACACAAATCAAGATTTTGACATAATTGACTCATTGTTTAACTTTAAAACTTGATACTTGAAAATCCGGAATCTATTTTTAGATTCTTTTAAACATTCAATATCATATAAGCTAAAATAATTGGATAGCTATAAATTCCCGCAAGACAGCGCACACTTAAATTTTTTTTTTTTTTTTTGCGAAAATTTGTGTTCAGAATAATTATTGACAAGGGTAAAGAAATAGATAACTTCCTATATTTTGTATTTAAGTTTTGCTTTTCATTAATAAAACATACAAAATCCGGACACATTTTATCAATCTATTTCCTGTATGACATTATATTCAGAATAACATGTACAACATGAAGAACTTCAGCTCACACGAATGTTTTTTGGAAAGTAAAGACAGATATTAAGGCAAAAATATATTTCAGTGTGCGTAGTTTGTTCTCAGGGCAGGCAATTTCACTAAGAGTAGTTTGTTGGAAGTTATAAGTTCTGTTCAACAATCAGAACTGTTTCGAAAATCTTAGCAGAACTACTTTTGTTGTAAAATGTTTTCTCGTGTTCTTATATTTCCCTTTCTTTTCCATTAATGTCTTACCGATGTGCGTTCTTGCTCACGCTGTCGTTTCGTGCGCAAGCGGCAGTTTGACTTAGAGCTCACGACTTCTAACTAGGTAGCCTAACTCTTTGCGGAATCGCATTCCTTAGAATACCCAGCTTACATCAATGTGGTGTAAATTAATACTTTTAAAACTATTTTTAATTAATCTTTTTTTATCCAAAAAAGTAAAAAAAAAAAATACCAAAGATAAAAATATAAATAATTATAGGGACTTAGCAAGTATCATGAGTAATTTGTTTTGGCGAAAATATTTCACCAGACTGTGTAAAGATTGAGAGATAACAAGAGAGAATCAGACGGCAAATAGAAAGAAAACAGAGGAAAGGAGGCAGACATAAAAAAGAGAAAGGAAGTTGAGATATAGGCAGAAAAATAGCAAGCCCTGGGACTGGCACAAGAGATGCAGAAGAGCATCACCAACATACTCAGAGCATCTTAGAGGAACTCATGTACACAAAGTTCAGAATTGATAAAAAAAATACCAACTGGCCTTGTAGAAATGGTGCCCAAACAACTGAACACATCCTACAGGAATGTTCAAACAACGCAGATCTAAGATAACAGACCTTACCGCAACCCTCAGCCCTCTATGAAAAATTCTATGGCACTGAATAAAACCTGCAGCAAACGTTGGAGATTGTCAGAGTCACCGGACTCCATATTTGATAGACTGCCGATGTCAAGGGAATGAAGAAGAAGAAGAAGAAGAAGAAGAAGAAGAAGAAGAAGAAGAAGAAGAAGAAGAAGAAGAAGAAGAAGAAGAAGAAGAAGAAGAAGAAAAAGAAGTGTTCCTGACAGTGGTCTGTATGTCTACATCGAACAGCACAATTAATGAAGCTCACCCTTCCCACTATCTGTATCTCTCTGCAGATATTATTTATACAAACTGTACTTTGGGATATACATAAAAAGATAGAAAGAAACAGCTGCGATTAGAATGAATGGCAGTGTATCGCATTTAATGTCTTCCTCTTAACTTGACACGATAGATTAAATTCGTATTAAGTTACCATAGACGAGACATTAAGATAAGTGAAATGGATTTATAATAGTTTGTATTTATCATCATATATTTCTATATACTATTCGGTATAATAATATCATATCGTTTGAAGAAAAAAATTGAGAACTCAAGTGATACGAAAAAAATTAATCAATGGATTTCAGGAAGAGACTCTATTGATACCCAGAAAAGGTGTGAAGATTTAATGATGTTTTTAGTCTTGTCAACAAAATTAAAGAAGTTCTTTAAATATTTTCTTATTTCTCTGTTTATTGTGCATTATGAGAGGCGGGGGGAGAGAGAGAGAGAGAGAGAGAGAGAGAGAGAGAGAGAGAGAGAGAGAGAGAGAGAGGTAAAAGGCACTAAGACGTACTCAAAAGATATGTAGAGAAATAAAAAGAAAGAAAGAAAGAGAGATAGATAAATAACAGAGATAGATAAATTTGAAGATAAATAGATAGAATCAATTGATTGAAAGATTGAAAGAGTGACAGATGAAGGGATAGACAGAGTGACTAAGACATTGATTTCATAGTAAGATATATCTTGTTGAGTTGAGCGGAGGTGAGACCAAGACCATTGCTGGGCAGATCAGACAAAAGGAACACCAGCAAATAAAGTTAGACTTTATTGACCAACTTTTGTTGTCACTCACCACTGTAGTGTTTGGCGTGTCCTTGTGTCTCGTCTCCTCAAATGAAGAAAATCTGTCGATTGATTTTGTCAGTGTTTTTTTTTTCCTGTTGCTATGCGTCTTTCTAAGCCATAATTATGTCCCTTCTTGCAGAGCATTTTTAAATTAGATTTAAACCTGACCTTTTACATAGGATAAAACAAGTGACTGGCATCTATCTTGTTGTTTTTAATTAAGGATTAATTAAGCCTGATCTATGATGTACTCTGAAATGCGATAACGATTTATAGTTTCTTAGAGGTTTTACATGTCATCATCTGAATTTTAAAAATTCTCACGTAATTGGAACAAAAAAAAACAAAAAAAAAAACAGCCAGAACCTATATATTATTTTACAAGCGTTTATTTCTTTTTCTTTTTTTTTTCTCTATGATTGTTTTTTAAAGAGCCGAAAATTACAGGTTTCGTGCCTATGTTTACTTTTTAGATTGGTTTTGCCTCCCTCTATGAATACGTCATTTTTTTTTTTTCCTCAACTACAAGTTCATAGATAAATTGGCCTCTGTCTTTGTTCATTTTTTTTTGTTTTGTTTGCGTTTGTGAGTTTACCTGTAAGTGTGTGTGATATTCTGTCTCTGTGTTTCTATTTCTATTTTTGTCTCTATCAATATCTCTGTCTCTGTGTGTGTGTGTGTGTCTGTGTGAAAACTTCTAAACCTATCACATCATGCATATTATGTTCTTAAACAGAACTGATCTCAATTTAAAAAAAAGATCAGGTTCGCAATTAATACTTATAAATCATAAGAAGCCTAGACTACTTTTTTTGTCTTTATTAGTAGACCATATTTTTTTTAATCTTCATTAGTAGATTATAGCTTTTTTTTTTCTTTCATGAGTAAACTACAGCTTTTTTTTTTCCTTCATGAGTAGACTATAGCTTTTTTCTGCATTAGTAATTTATAATTTTTTTTATCATCAATAGCAGACAATATTTTTTTTCTTCATTATTAGACAATAGCTTTTTTTCTAAATTAGGGGACTATTTTTTTGTCATTCCTAGAGTACTATTCTTTTTTTTTCCAGAGTAAAAAAAAAATTCTTTTATGTCTTTTGTTTAAATTTGGTCTCTGAAAATGATAAAATCCACGTACCGGTAATGGGGATAAATTTGGTCTATTTCCTCTGTGCCTTGATTCTCAGGATTCATTAGTAGCTTGTGGCTTTTTATCTCCAATAATAGACGATAGTTTTTTATCTTCAATAATAGACTATAGCTTTTTATCTTCAATAATAGACTATAGCTTTTTATCTTCAATAATAGACTATAGCTTTTTATCTTCAATAATAGACTATAGCTTTTTATCTTCAATAATAGACTATAGCTTTTTATCTTCAATAATAGACTATAGCTTTTTATCTTCAATAATAGACTATAGCTTTTTATCTTCAATAATAGATGATAGTTTTTTTATCTTCAATAATAGACTATAGCTTTTTATCTCCAATAATAGACGATAGCTTTTTATCTCCAATAATAGACGATAGTTTTTTATCTTCAATAATAGATGATAGCTTTTTATCTTCAATAATAGACGATAGCTTTTTATCTCCAATAATAGACGATAGCTTTTTATCTTCAATAATAGACGATAGCTTTTTATCTCCAATAATAGACTATAGCTTTTTATCTCCAATAATAGACGATAGCCAATAATAGACTATAGCTTTTTATCTCCAATAATAGACGATAGCTTTTTATCTCCAATAATAGATGATAGCTTTTTATCTTCAATAATAGATGATAGTTTTTTATCTCCAATAATAGACGATAGTTTTTTATCTCCAATAATAGACGATAGTTTTTTATCTCCAATAATAGACGATAGTTTTTTATCTTCAATAATAGACGATAGTTTTTTATCTCCAATAATAGACGATAGTTTTTTATCTTCAATAATAGACTTTAGCTTTTTATCTTCATTAATAAACTATAGCTATTTATCTTCATTAGTAGAGTACAGCTCTTTTTTTTTTTTGCCAAAGAGTAGAGGAATTTTTCGTCAAATTTCTTTTCTTTGGGGGGTGGGGGGGGGGGTCCTCAGAAAATGATAATCATCTACTGTAATTAAGATAAATTTGATCTTCTTACTTTGTGTCCTGATTCTCAGATGTCAATAATGAAGTCTTGGAGCTGATAAGCATGATTCAGAAAAAAAGCGCATGTGTTTTACCGTCTTAAATGCCGCTGTCACCTTTTTAAATAGTAACAAAGACCGGTACTGCCTGTAGGATCGGTGTGTGAAGCCTGAAATACTAGCACTTTTGTAGGATCGGTGTGTGAAGCCTGAAATACTAGCACTTTTGTAGGATCGGTGTGTGAAGCCTGAAATACTAGCACTTTTGTAGGATCAGTGTGTGAAGCCTGAAATACTAGCACTTTTGTAGGATCGGTGTGTGAAGCCTGAAATACTAGCACTTTTGTAGGATCAGTGTGTGAAGCCTGAAATACTAGCACTTTTGTAGGATCGGTGTGTGAAGCCTGAAATACTAGCACTTTTGTAGGATCGGTGTGTGAAGCCTGAAATACTAGCACTTTTGTAGGATCGGTGTGTGAAGCCTGAAATACTAGCACTTTTGTAGGATCGGTGTGTGAAGCCTGAAATACTAGCACTTTTGTAGGATCGGTGTGTGAAGCCTGAAA
>JAWDGP010006767.1:30000-60000 GCA_033675545.1 Elysia crispata | reverse complement strand
CTACAGGCCCCAACGTGAGTTTTAGATTTGGAATAAAAGCAGAAAAAATAATTGTTCAAGTCCCGCACAACAGATAGAAATTAATCATATATTGACTCTAAAAATAGTATATATAACAGCATAATTATTTATCTCGAACCACTTTGTGACTACTGAGTACTGTACTATTCGAGGCTTCCTAAACACAGACCGATTCATCGAAGTGAACAAACTTTTGCATGTTTGAGTTATAGTAATCTACATATTTCTTTTCACTTGTAGGCATAGTTAGGACATAATTTTAGTCAGGACGTACTTATAAATAAATTCAGCCTACAAGCTTACACAAGATAAATATTTAACTGTCCTAACATTGCCAAATAGTTAAATGAATTAGTTCTCTCTTACACTTAATGCGAAAGGTTGTTCACGTCGGTTACTTGGCCTGTATTTTAGGAAGCCTGGGTGCCATAGCTTTACACGACACAAATTAAATGCGCTTGCTAGAACTGTAGTTTGAATCGGTGCGGGCTTTTTCTTTTCGTGTTGTTCTTTGTGACTGTATAAGAAGACTCCTTGGGTATGGACCGTGCAGTCATACCGTCAATGAACGATGGCTTCCTTTCTCATTGTCTGATGTTGACTTACCTTATTTAGCAGTCATAAAGAAAATTAATCAGATATTTCAACATTTTTTTGGTTAAAATTTCGTCCGATTTCCAAAAAAAAAATATTAATAGATGTAACTGGTTTATTTTAATAATAAGACTTAGTATATTCGTAATGCAATGACTCGAATAAGAAAAAACAGACTTTATGTCATTACTAATTGTCTTTTGGGAATAACTCTATATTGCTCGAGGAGAAATTGATTAATGTGTAGTCTAATACTAAAATTTTTAAATTGCAAGTCTTTCCTCATAACGTTTAATTAACTTTAATCTCTTCTTTACTTCGGATAAATAATTTCAGATTGTGGTTAGGACCTTTTTCTTTCATTGTTTTTGAAGAAGAAGAACAAGAACAAGAACAAGAACAAGAGCAAGAGCAAAAACAGAAGAAGAAGAAGAAGAAGAAGAAGAAGAAGAAGAAGAAGAAGAAGAAGAAAAAGAAGAAGAAGAAGAAGAAGAAGAAGAAGAAGAAGAAGAAGAAGAAGAAGAAGAAGAAGAAGAAGAAGAAGAAGAAGAAGAAGAAGAAGAAGAAGAAGAAGAAGAAGAAGAAGAAGAAGAAGAAGAAGAAGAAGAAGAAGAAGAAGAAGAAGAAGAAGAAGAAGAAGAAGAAGAAGAAGAAGAAGAAGAAGAAGAAGAAGAAGAAGAAGAAGAAGAAGAAGAAGAAGAAGAAGAAGAAGAAGAAGAAGAAGAAGAAGAAGAAGAAGAAGAAGAAGAAGAAGAAGAAGAAGAAGAAGAAGAAGAAGAAGAAGAAGAAGAAGAAGAAGAAGAAGAAGAAGAAGAAGAAGAAGAAGAAGAAGAAGAAGAAGAAGAAGAAGAAGAAGAAGAAGAAGAAGAAGAAGAAGAAGAAGAAGAAGAAGAAGAAGAAGAAGAAGAAGAAGAAGAAGAAGAAGAAGAAGAAGAAGAAGAAGAAGAAGAAGAAGAAGAAGAAGAAGAAGAAGAAGAAGAAGAAGAAGAAGAAGAAGAAGAAGAAGAAGAAGAAGAAGAAGAAGAAGAAGAAGAAGAAGAAGAAGAAGAAGAAGAAGAAGAAGAAGAAGAAGAAGAAGAAGAAGAAGAAGTAGAAGAAGAAGTAGAAGAAGAAGAAGTATTATAATCTTTTTAAATTTTTTAGTTTCACCTTAATTCTATATAAATTCTACTAAATAATTGGTATATAAAATACATCACTCTTATGAAAATGTTCGTGTTTGTAAAATAGCTTTTGATAGTGCACATTCCCCTTATAGTGTTTTCACTCAATATAACAAAAAAACATTTACAAACAGATAAGTGGAGTTTAAATCCTGAGACAACTGTAAACAAATAATGTCAAATTATTAATTGAAAATCTCTCACACACAAAATCTGTGACACATTCACAACTGGTTCCGAACATGAAAATTCATAAAAAATTATCCGATGAAATCGATATGATGCTTTGCCTTCACCCATCGTTAATTCGTTGAAAATAGATACTTTTGAAGGAGATCTAGATTTCGAAAATATTTTGCTTACTTAACTCCAGTTTTCTATTCGATAGGACGCTTTTGCGCAAAGCCACCTAATAGAGGTTCCCTGAAAGATGCACTTTTCAAATTGGCTTTGGAAAATCTTATAGAATAACATAAGACAGACACACACAAACACCGATCAAATCAGTCCGCGTAGCCTTGCATTAAAGCGAGAAAAAATTAAAAAAATAACTGCTTGTAAAAGGTCTTTTTTTTACTTAAGCTGAATTAGTTAAATCCGAAAACAGCGGGTTTGAAAAGTTCAGTCTTTTCGACTACAAATAGAATTGCAGTTTGTTTTTATCTTTTTTGGATGCACAATGTTTAGCCTAAGAGTTTATCTCCAGAGTTGTTATTCTTGCTTTTACACAAACTTCTGTATCGGGAATTTGGAAAAAGTTGTTTGATGATTATTAAACAATGAGTCTGTTTAGAAATCGACGCCAATTCGCCAAGAAATAAAGCAGCTCGTCTTCTCTACTACTATGTTTTGTAAGAGGAATAGTCAGACAGTTTTGCACAAATCCAGATCTAATTAAGATCACTTTTAACATCTAAAGTATTAATGATCTGTGATGTAAACAAATGGGCAGACACGAATTTCTGCAAGGCTGTGCACTTTTTAAAGGTAGCCTCGTAACATTATTCAAATAGATTAGAAAACTAGGAAAATAGCTGATATAGCTGCGGTGTTAGCTGGAGTAAAATAAGAGTTTAGAATAGTGTTAAGAGGAACCTTGAGACAGACGTTTTGAAATGAATATCTCCTAAACCTGGAAAGAAAACAGGTCGCGCCTCTGTTCAGGTCTCGCAATGAAATGTTCTGTGTGTGTGTGTGTGGGGGGGGGGGGGGGGGAGAGAGGGGGATGTTTGCGGAACTGTCGGAAGAAACTATTCTGTCAAGAAAACGTGTCTCCTCGACAAAAAATGTCCTGGTAAGAATGTCAGAAAAATAGGGTGTCTATCAAGCAGATTTTCAAAAGATGTTAAGAAAATTTAGGTTTACCCCACAAAAAGATTTCCTGGTGTGTTTGTGTGTGTCCAGACAGTGGTCTTCGATCAACGCTTTACATAGCAGCGTCTTTAACACCAAGCAAAACAAACAACCCCCAAACCCCCCCCCCCTCCCCCCCCCAAAAAAAAAAAAAAAGCAGCTAATTTTTACTTTTCCAAACTAACTCAAGATCCCTCATAATGCTCGGTGTAAGACTGTAAAATCCCGCGAAAATTGCGCACAGGCTCTCGAAAATTCGTTTTATATGTATTTGTATTTCCATAAAAATGAGTGTTAAAATAGGATCTATAAAATAGTTGGGGATTTTACAAAGTTCTCTTACCATCTTTATTGAGTGGATCTTCAACTGATGCTAAAAGGAAAAAAAAGGATGTCTATTCCCAAAGAACTTTTGAGGATTTTCTTTAACCAAAGAGAAATGCTAAGACTTACTGTAAACACTGCTGTTAGTCAGCTGAAAAAAAGGTCGTATTCAACTCTTCAATTTCAAGAATGTTGACTTTCATTTATTGAGAATTATATCCTTAGAACATGACGCTAAATACAACTAATTCTATTATTTTCCATTAAGTTTTTAAATTTATTTTACATAAACAATGGCACGAAATAACATGACTAAGTCTTGTAGAATTAAATAAATTAGCGGTTTATTTCGAACATTTCAAATAATTTCATAATGAAATAGGATATGAAGCAGCATTTAAATAATTTTATTCAAAGCTTTTTAATAGGCTTTCAGTATCATTTTCGCTCTGCATAATTATAAGAAATTGTGACCACACTTATATCAAAGCATAAAACTTTATCGTGCCGAAGTGTTAGAGTTTTAAATTGCAAAATGAAAAATAGTCTTGGTTTGACATAACATTGGTGGTATATGGATAAATTTCCTCACCCTGAAAAATGTTACATTTTAATATAAAAGGTTGTTTTGTTTTCTTTTCCTTTTCTTTTTTATCCGCACCAATATTTTCAATTTGAAAAACTTCGAAACCAGGGCTACATTGTATTAAACAGGCTATATTATTTAAAATTTACATGTGAAATGTGTTCCATTTGATATTTATATTACTTCACTTCTCACAACGTAATCTTTAACGTATCCTAACTAACAATATTTTTCAAAGCCGAAACCATCTGTAAAGTTTGAGGTGATAACCTCGCCTCCATTTATTTTACTGTTAAGAATAGAAGCAGCAGTTTATATAAATCACAGATAGAAATGAGAATTCTTTTTTTTTTGTTTGTTTTTTTTTCTAAATTGTTTTCGATGTCATTTCAGATGCTCTGAACGTACAGTATTCATCATGTTGTATTGATTTTATGAGCAATTTTACGAAAGTTTCAAACATAATTTAAATTTCAAAGTGTTTATCCTAAAAGCAAATAGTGGAATCAGGATAAAACAAGAATTACCGAGGGGCTAGGATCGATACGATCACATCATAGCCCCTTTTCCTGCCCCCACCCCCCACCCCCCCACCCCACCCACCTTTTCCCGCCCTCCTTAAAACTCAGCAGCTTCAGAGATAGTCTAGCCTGATGGTTTTGGTCTTTCAAGATACTGGAGGCTTCAGTCATGTTTGCAAACAGTATGCCATAGTTATTTTGTTTGAGACTTAGCAATTTTTCAATCAGAATCTGCAGGGTTAGGGATAAAAATTTGTAAGTTTTCAACATTATTTCCACTGCGACAGCAAAAGTACCGTGCACTATTGGTACAAGACGCGTGTTGTTTGAAAACTTAAATGAATGTTTACTGCTACTTGTTGCTTGTAAAAGTTCAAGAGGCTTACGATGGCTTAAGACCACTCTCAGTTGTTTGATAATAAATGAAAGAAATCGTTAGGGTTCAGCTGTTTACAAGTTTACTTTGCCATAGCTCTCTCGTACTGCTTTTAATATTAAAAAATAAAAATATGAACGTTAAAGTTACGAACACAAATACTTATATCAAGGATAGAGATAGTACTGCTGCTAAACAAGTACTGGAGTTGAATTTCATGTTACAGGAATTTACAAAGTAGTAATTTGCGGAAGCAGAAATTAAAACGTTCGGACGAAAATATATAGGGTAAGTGGAATCCATTGACAATCTGGGTGAGGTCAGCGTGAGGTTGTGACATACGGCTGAGAAAAAATGGAATTCCGTGATGCGCCTTGCATTGTGGCATGTAACAGCTATACTCCACAAGTTTAACGTGAAACAACTGATCTACTGGCCTTAAGCACAAGTCTCAATATATTATGACGACGCTTCACCCATTCTTCATCTGTACGTGCAAGCTGAAAAAAAACCCGTTTACGAACGGGACTTTGGTGTCAATTTGCTGAGGCTGGGGTGCGTGTGTGTACATGTATTAAAGTCGTATAGATAGTCTTGATATCTATCTTTCCAACTTACACACTTCAGATATAATGCCTCCACTTATCTATCTTTACCTAGAACCTAGATATCTCTACAATTCTATACACAGAATCTAGATCTAGATCTTAAACGCTTTTCAAATTGAAGCCTAAAAGTAAAATCTAGAAAATTTAGAATAATGCCGCCGTTTTTCTAGGCCTACTTCCCTTTTCATTCCTGCCATCTTTGCCTAGCTGTGCTAACAGCCAGTAGTTCGCACATTCAATTTTTTTTCTTTTAAGAAAATAATCATTACATTTTTACCTTTAATTTTCTACAAAAAGAAAAAAAAACAAACAAACATTATTTTGGTGAAAAACAATGTTACCATTCCATTATTTAGTGCAATGAACAATTCTATGCCAAATTTGGCGTGCTAACGTGGTCTAGAAATGCTCGGTTAGATGGTCCTCATTTTTTGCGCAGCTCCATTATTGAGATAGATAGATATATTTATTCATTTATATTTACTTTTCGAACAGATCTGTAAGTGCGAATGCAAGCCTCTTGAGGACAATAGAAAATGTAAAAACTGTTCTTAATTCCCTCATATTTATATTTGTGTTTTTGTTCCTTGTGTTCGGGTCAAAGATTGACAGATATCGTCCCGGGTTTATCCACTGGCGTAGCCCAAGGCAATCAGGAACAATCACAGAAGGAAAGAAAATAGCTTTTGGTTTATTCAGTGGCTGGACCTGAAGAAAGAAGCTTGTTGGAACCACTGCTATGACTTGAGAGAAAGATGGGAGACAGGTAGCAAGAGAGAAAAGAGCTAGAGGAATTTGAACCTCATTCGATTATGTCCTCCGAGAGGGAAACAAAACCTAACTGAAATAATTATATTCAACTAATCTAACTGACAAATTTCAAATAAACCCGAAATTAGATGAGAAAATAAACAACTCAACTCTTCAGGTGCCATGTCTTTATTCTAAAACTATTATCAGCACGTTAGTAGCTAAAAATAAAACATCATAACACCACAGCATACTTTTTTGCTTTATTATACAAAAAAAGAAAAAAAAACCACTTTAGACTTCCGTGAATTTTGAATTTTCTTTTTCAGACATCACATCAGCAAGTATTTACTCCAACTATAACACCTCTTGGGCTATTATAAAGATTTTTGTCACTTAACATCATTTTCCTCGTGGACTAACCTTTAGTGCTCAGGTTTATGAGCTATAGATTAAAGGCGTAGTGTTAACTTTACAGCAACACTGCCAAGTCTAGAGTCATCAACAAAGACCTCTGTCGCGTACCAGCAGGCGAGCTTAAACTCAAAACCAAGAACGACCTCGACCATCTGAGGTCAATAGCAGAAGACAGAACACAGTGGAGGAGACTATCAGCGACCATCTGAGGTCAATAGCAGAAGACAGAACACAGTGGAGGAGACTGTCAGCGAACATCTGAGGTCAATAGCAGAAGAGAGAACGCAGTGGAGGAGACTATCAGCGACCATCTGAGGTCAATAGCAGAAGACAGAACACAGTGGAGGAGACTATCAGCGACCATCTGAGGTCAATAGCAGAAGACAGAACACAGTGGAGGAGACTGTCAGCGAACATCTGAGGTCAATAGCAGAAGAGAGAACACAATGGAGGAGACTATCAGCGACCATCTGAGGTCAATAGTAGCAGAAGACAGAACAGAGTGGAGGAGACTATCAGCGACCATCTGAGGTCAATAGCAGAAGAGAGAACGCAGTGGAGGAGACTATCAGCGACCATCTGAGGTCAATAGCAGAAGAGAGAACGCAGTGGAGGAGACTATCAGCGACCATCTGAGGTCAATAGCAGAAGACAGAACACAGTGGAGGAGACTATCAGCGACCATCTGAGGTCAATAGCAGAAGACAGAACACAGTGGAGGAGACTATCAGCGAAATCTGAGGTCAATAGCAGAAGACAGAACACAATGGAGGAGACTATCAGCGAAATCTGAGGTCAATAGCAGAAGACAGAACACAGTGGAGGAGACTATCAGCGAAATCTGAGGTCAATAGCAGAAGACAGAACACAGTGGAGGAGACTATCAGCGACCATCTGAGGTCAATAGCAGAAGATAGAACAGAGTGGAGGAGACTATCAGCGAAATCTGAGGTCAATAGCAGAAGACAGAACACAGTGGAGGAGACTATCAGCGAACATCAGAGAGGTAGCCGAGGCGCCTTTCTGTGTTTCTTTCTCTCTATCTCTCTCTTGTCTTTTTGTTTGTTTGTCTTTATGCCTCTCTCTCTTTCCCTCTCTCTCTTTCTCTTTTTTTGTTCCTTGCCAATAACCCTCAGATTTTCTATCTCTTCTTAATAACAGTGATGCTCATTGATCTCATTCTTTTTGTTAAATGATTTTTAAAGGCTTTTAATGAGATAGAGTTATTACGGATAATGTGTTCAAAGCAAGAAAAGCAAAAATGTTTAATGAGAGCATTGAAATAGTTAGGACCACTAATGAAGAAAGTTTGGGTTGCGAAAACAAGCAGAATAAAAAAAAATTAATCATATATTAACGAAAACAAGCGTAATCCAAAAAAAAAAAATGAATCATATACTAACGAGTGGGTTTTTCCACAGACGATAAAAGCACTTGCAATATTAAAGACAATCCCTAGTATAAACAAAGTTTAAGACTGATGAGATGGACGATTTTAATTCTGAGAATAAAGTCACATGAATCGAATAAAGATGAGTTATAAGATTACATGTATATTCTTATAACAACATACAGCAGTTGACAAAACCAAATGAAAGATGTTATAGAAATAGCAGTGACAATCAATACCTAAACCATATGGTTAAAAATGTCTTCAAGTGTCTAATACGCTCTAGCTCTCATTAAAAAATTTATAATATCCGCTGGGCTCAAGGACAATTATCTAATCTAGATCCCATTTGGATCGAAACTTAGTTCTCCTTGCTCCCCACTGGTCAACAAGCATCGGCCAATCCATGTTTATCCTCTGACTAGACAGTAGATTGCCTTGATTCGCTAGAATTAGAACTACCCTTTGTAGTAAGTCCACTCAGTAAATGAAGATAAGAATAATATTTCATTTTTCATTAGCAAAGACAATGACCTAGTCCGCTACTTTCGACCAATCTCTGGATTTTCATCTCTAATTCTTTGCTTTGTCAGACAATAACCTCAATAAATCTTATTTTTAATTCTAGCAAAAGATCATTATTTCTCTTTGTCTTCATCTATTTCTATCAATCAAACGTTCGTTGAATCCCCTTTGTGCTTTGTACTTGTTCCCTTTCAATAATTAATATTTAAACCTTTTATCTGCAGTGCTGAACTCTAACAAACCAAAATAAGTTTTGAAAAATCCAAACTCATACATATACACTTTTTATGCCCACATATAACAAACACTGCTATGTGACAGTGACAGTTTTTTTTTTCTTCCTGGTATCTTTGTCAGTTCATCTCAATTTATTATCGATTATCTATTTGGTTTAAGTATTGATTGTCATTGCTATTTCTATAACATCTTTACTTCGGTTTTGTCAACTTTTGTATGTTGTCTAGGAATATACATGTTATCTTTTAAATCACCTTTAGTCCGTTCCTATGGCTTTATTCTCAGAATTACCACCATCCCTCTCAGCAGTCTTACTCTGTTTATACTAGTGATTGTCTTTAATATTGCAAGTGCTTTTATCACCTGTGGAAAACCCCACTCGTTAACTGTAATATATGATTAATTTTTTCCCCGCTTGTTTTCTCAACGCAAACTTTCTTCATTGGTGATCCTAATTATTTCAATGCTCTCATTAAACATTTTTGCTTTTCTTGCTTTCAAAACATCTTCCGTAATAATTTGATTTTAACAAAAGCCTATAAAAATAATTTATCAAAAAGAATGAGATCAATAAGTACCACTATTGTTAAGAAGAGATAGAAAATCTGAGGGTTATTGGCAAGGAAGAAAAGAGAGAGAGAGAGAGAGAGAGAGAGAGAGAGAGAGAGAGAGAGAAGGAAAGAGAGAGGCATAAAGACAAACAAACACAAAGACAAAGAGAGAGATAGAGAGAGAGAGAGAGAAACAGAGAGAAAAACAGAGAAAAAGGGAGATAGAGATAGAGTGAAAAAGAGAGACAGAGAGGTAGAGAGAAAGAGAGACAGACAGACAGACAGAGAGAAATAGAGAGAAAGAGAGAAGAATATCATTAAATCTTGTGACGACCTGTCCTAGCGTTTGTAACAGCTGAAGATTAAAAAACACCTGTTCAAGGGGAAAAAAAAAGCATTTTGGATTCTACGAAACCCGTTTGAAAAAACGGAGGAAATCGTCTCTAAAATTGCTGGAGAGGCATCGATTAGGCTTCCCCGATTCCGCTAGTTTTGACCAGCAGTAACAAAAAAATCTTTGGTCATTAAATCTCGATTGCTGCGTGAGAAATGGGGCCGAGATGCAGTGGAATCTTTTTTGCGGAGAAAAATACATGTGATAATTACGGTTTTCAGACTATGATATTTCTTGTTCCTCTATTCTAGATTTTGAGAAATGAAAATTCTCAGCAATGTTCTGTTGTGCTGATCTGTTTCAAGATGACCGTTTAAATACAACCACGAGAGAATATTCAAATAAAAAATTTTAAAAACACGTTGAAAAAAAGAAAGAAATAATACAAGCCTAAATGTCTGTAGGGTTTAATACAATATGTTAAATTGAAATAAATAACTCTATTATCCATATAAAATTGAAGTTAAAATTATTTACAAGAAAAAAGAAGATGAATTTTAGAGCTATAATTTTAAGATAACTCAACTCAAATCCCAGTTAATGATTCTACAAAAGAGCCCTTCCCGATTTTTTTTCTTATTTTCCTTATTTTTCCTTTCCTTCATTCCTTCCTCTTTTCTTTCAATTTTTTTCCTTTTTCCTTTTTCTCATCATAAACCCGTAGGTCCTCCACAAAGTTTTGACTTATTTTAAATTGTTCCTACCATTTTTTAAATTTTTCAAATTCTAATTTTCTTTTAATTTTTCATCTGTCCTAATTCTAATTAACCCCTTCTAATCGAGTTTTTCAAAAAGATCCACTTTTTATGGCTTTCCATTTTTTTCTTTCTTTCTTTCTTTCTTTCTTTCTTTCTTTCTTTTTTTTTTTTTTTTTTTGCTACGTTCCCTCCATTTCCTTTCTTCCCTTTTATATGGGCTTAGCTGTAGCCATATGTTCACTTCACTCTTAATCCTCTCTTTATAAGATCTCTTGGGGATGTGTTTACTAGAATGATCTATTTTTTTACTGGGACTCATACATGCTTTTGGAGAGGTCGATTAGGACCGTGGAAACTAATAATTAGTTGTTTTGGGTTTTTTTTTTTGCACAGGGTTAATATATCTGTTGATTTCTCTCTGTTTCCCAAAAACCCATTCCAGATTGTATTATTATAAAAGTTTAATTAAAACAAAAATTTATAAATATGTTAACTACTAATACTTTCCCGTATCCATCATCTTTCCGGAACTTTTAAACAAATTTTATTTGAATATCAAATAAACATACCAACGAATTTTTATCTCGAGGAAACAACCACAACTGAAGCGGCTCTTGTTATTTCACATTAACCTTCGTTGTCTGAATCGTCGCATTCTTGTTCTGGCTGCAGTCGAGGCTTTCGAAGAATAAATCTGCAAAAAAATGGGGGAAAAAGTTCAGGTAAACAACAAACATTTAGCGATATTTATTATTCTCTCCTTCCTGTACCAACATCTGCTGTAAAACGTTTACTTCCTCCAACACTGCAGAATTTTGGAAATTTGTTTTCAAGGAACGGGGTCGAGATTGTGGGGTAGGGCTTGACCTAGCCACACTCTTGTTTGCTCTCAATATCGATTTACAAATGTTAACTTAATAACTGGGAATTACTTCCACTAACCCGAGCCTACTTCGGTGTCGGGAAAAAACAAAAATTGGATGCAGATAAAGGAGAAACTGCGTTCAACAAAGAACACATGAAGCCAACTGGCCATAATTTTTAATCTGTAGGAGCCATAAAACAACGGATCAAAGCTGTTTGATAGCTGTTATTTTTTTCCATTTTTTTAGGACAAATCTCTCTCTCTCTCTCTCTCTCTCTCTCTCTCTCTCTCTCTCTCTCTCTCTCTCTCTCTCTCTCTCTCTCTCTCTCTCTCTCTCTCTCTCTCTCTCTCTCTCTCTCTCTCTCTCTCTCTCTCTCTCTCTCTCTCTCTCTCTCTCTCTCTCTTGGGTGTAAATTTGGCAAAAAGTTGGGTTGTAGCATCAAATTGGTATTATTATCATTACAATTATTATTATTATTATTATTATTATTATTATTATTATTATTATTATTATTATTATTATTATTATTATTATTATTATTATATTGTTGTTGTTGTTGTTGTTGTTGTTGTTGTTATTATTATTATTATCATTATTATTATCATTATTATTATTATTATTATTATGATAATCGTTGATAATAATCTTATTTATTATCCTTATTGTTTTTTATGTTTATATTATTTTTTTTAAATATTTTGGCGTGAGGAGGGGGGGTTTGTAACATTCCATTTAGCTATATTTTGTTTGACATAGTACTATCACTTATCCTCTGGGTGTTTGTTTCACTAGTAATTCCCGGAGATCAAAACATTTGAACTAACCTCGTTAGTCGCATTAGTCTAACCTGATTTTCCACAGTTGAACTTTTAGTTTGTTGAAGATAGTCTATACCAGTACTCATCGACTATGTGTCTGTATGTGTGTGGAATGCAATTTAAAGATTAGGAGTTTTATAGTTGGGAAGAAATAATATTGGAAAAAAAGAGAGAAAAAAGAATTCCCCAACACAACCCCCTGTGCCCTCAAGAAAAAGTAAAAAAATTATTTCATTTTGCGTGGAGATTTTAATTAACATTTTATATCGAAAAGGAAGGAAGTTAAAACTAATTATTGCCTTATCGTTGTTGTTGTTGTTGTTGTTGTTGTTGTTGTTGTTGTTGTTGTTGTTGTTGTTGTTGTTGTTGTTGTTGTTGTTGTTTGTTTGTTTGTTTGTTTTTGGTTTTGTTTTTTTTTTTTGGTTTCTTTGTTTTGCTTTTTTTTTTCTTTGGTCTTTACATCCGCAAGTGGTAGAAGAATTAAAAAGAAGAGCCATCCTTAATTTATATTGAGTTATAAACCAAATATATAAATATATATACATATAAAAAAATATATATATATATAAACATATATAAATATCTATCTATATATATATATATATATATATATATATATATATAGAGAGAGAGAGAGAGAGAGAGAGAGAGAGAGAGAGAGAGAAAGAGGGAGAGAGAGATACTTATATTTATATATATAAATATATACATTTATATATGCTTATTATTATGTGTGTATGTGTGGGTGTATTTCAATTTTCAAATTTTTTTTTTTTTCACATTTTTTTGCTCCTAAGTTACCGGAATGGTTTGTGCGGAGTCTGTTTTTCTTTGCTAACTTCTCAGACAAATTTTCTACATGATCGGTTTTCTATGATCCACAATCAGATAATCAAGGCATAAATCTCTGATGTTACTTTTCTTGAGATTTGAGAAATAAAGCCGATAGTAATTTGTAAACTTAGAGTATTTAGATTTAGCATTAAAATTGCGAAAACAGTTTTTTGACGGTTATGGTAGTGTATTGAATACAGCCGAAAAAAGAAAAACAAGCTTCTGTCATTAGATCGCATTCCTGTCTCCTGCCGTAGATCCAGATCCCGCATAAATTAACAAACTGTGAATCAGTCGGGTGCCCTGCCATTTCGCGTAGGTGATCATGACTTTACACACATCTATTTTGTATATCCCTTGTATTTTTTTTATGCACCTATCGCCCGATCTTCTTTTGGCGTTTTTATTAGTCCATCCAACATCTTTTTACGTTATTATCCCCTGCTGAGCTTTCTTTCGATCATTCCAGTTGTCACAAGATATTCTAGTTTCTCTCTTCTCCTCACATCGCCCAAAAAAAGGTTGCCTTGAGTTTACATGTTTTATTAAGAGTGATCTTGTTATTTCAGTTTATGTCAGTGTCGTTACACTGGTTCAAATGATTTCTTTTCAGTCCATGAATTTCGTAGCTTTCTCCGTAGAAACCATATTATATTTTCTGTTGCCCCCAGTTCCTTTTGAAACTGCTTTGAAATTGTTCAGGCCTCGCATCCGTACATCAGAATGGGTTCAATATAGAACTCCAGGGCTCTTTTTGTTGCGTGTGAATAGAGATTGTTCGTTTGTTTGTTTGTTTGTTTGTTTTTTGTTTGTTTGTTGTTGTTGTTGTTGTTAGTACCGATTTCATTCTCTGGAAACTTTTTTTTCCTTTCGCTATAATTCTTGATGCAATTTCAATATTATTGGGTCCATCACTTGATATTAAAGTATCCAAATATTTGAATTGACCCTTTTGTTTGAGTTTATTCCCGTTGGTAAAGATGTTGATCTGTGGACACTCATTGTTTGAAATGACGATCATTACTTCTGTCTTTTTGCTATTCAATTCCGACCCTTTCTTTCTGATTCCTTCTTCGACGATGTCAAATATTGTTGCAAGTCTTCTTTAGTTTCTGCAATTAATACAGTGCCATCAGCATATCTGAAGTTGTTTACATTGTGCCCTTCTATTTTAATTCTTGGATATCGTTCTAGGTTTCGAATAATCTTTTCACTGTAGAGACAGAAAAGGTCTGGGAAAGCACATATCTGACACCACGTTTCACTTTTTAAAATGCGCTGATTTCCCCATCAACTGACATTGCTGCTGTCTGTTCCTAGTACACGTTTTTGATCTTTTGTAGATCTTTAGAATCTATCTTCAACAATTGTGTGATTATCCCATCATGTTGCACTCTATCAAATGTGTGGGTGTGGTTAATGAAGCAGAGATATATCTCCTTTTGTACTTCCAGAGATCATTCAATTATAATTCGAAAGATGAAGATTGCATTTGTTGTACTATTTCTCTCCACAAAGCCACACTGTTCCTTTAATTTTGTTTCTGACTTGCATCATGGTGATTCTTAAAAGTATTTTGCTGATATGACTCATAAAACTGATCGTTCTATGTAATTCACACTCTGTTGCCCCTGGTTTCTTTTGCACTGCTGTAAATGTAGATTTGGAGATGTCTGGAGGAATTTGACCTGTGTCATAGATTTCGTTGAGCGATATTGCCATTTTATCCATTCCATAATCTTTAAGTGTTTTCTAGAACCCCAACTGGCATATCGCATACTGTCTGGACCTGTAGCTTTATCTAATTTCCTTTTTCTTATTTCTGTCTGGATTTGATCTTTCATGATAGGTGGACCAGCAAAATTACATTTCATTTCATTCTAATCCTTTCTGTCGTCTTCAAAAAATTCACTTATGTACTTTGGCCATCTAGCAGGATTGGTTTTTTTTTCTTTTTCCCAAACGATGTTACCGGTTTTTTTTACTCAAGAGATCCTGTGGATGAGCATACTTTCGAGAGATTTCTTCAATGTTTTAGTGCATTGTCTGCTCTGCACTTCTGCGGTAAAGTTTGATGTTTCTACATTTGTCTTTGATACACTTCTCTTTGGCTTTCTACATTTTTTTTTCAGATTTCCTTATGCAATGTCTCGTAATTTTTTTCATTATTTCTTTTTTGCCTCTATTTTTCCATGAGGTTCAAAGTATCCTTAATCATCGACTTTTGTTTTGGTTTCCTTTACTCCCTAGGTATTTGCTCCACAGCTACTTCTGTGATCGCTACTTTGAACTTTACCCATTGTTGTTCCACTTCTTCAGCTTCTCTTAAGACTTCAAATTTATTTTGCACAGCTACGCGATGCTCTTTTTCGAAGGGTTTGGTTGGCATTTTTATGTTTTCTGCTTTACTTCTGGTTTTTTTTTATTTTTTAAAGTTCCAGAATGAATTTAGCAGCCACTGGAACATCATTACTATAACGGTCTGCCCCCAGTATAGATCTATGCTGGGAGAAGCGCATTTCTAAATCTTTTTCCGATCAGGGTGTAATCTATCTAGTTTCTGCTTCCATCCCCTGGGATTTTCCATGTTGATATTCAGTCTAAAAGGGTCAGATTTATATGATACTATAGATTAAATTCATATTCCTTAAAATAAAAGTATCTTAACTATGACAGATGATACACTTTCTGTCTTCTCAAAATATAGAAATTAATGATGATACCAAGTTCATGGGTTACAATAAGGGACCTGATCAAACATGTTTACGATGATCGTTAGCTGATACTTTTTTTTCATGATCTGCAGCAGCTATGTATTGTAAATTTCTTACGCATTTATTTTAATACAGGCTCAGATTTGTGATTGGTATATAATCAAATTTTTTTTTTTTAATGTGCTTGCCAGTCTATTAGCCCCCACTCACAGACGGTTTTGGCATATATATCCGCGCCTGGGTGTAGCGACGCCCTCCGTAACCTAGTCTCCGCCTGCGGAGATTTGGTCCGTACACGCAAGAGCGTTTACCGGGGACATTTTTCGCGCCATAACACAGACTGTCGTGTTGACTGGAGACACTGCTGGCAGATAAACGAGCACAGTCTGTACTGTACGTTTGCCTTGCCAGTCAACTGATTACTCTTCAGCCACTATACAACTGTATATGCATTCTTGTTAATAATGGAATCCGAATATGAACAGGGTATTTGTGGCTTAATTGTGTACGCTTTGATTTGTAAAAGGAAAAGACGAAAGGCAAGTGTGAGGAAATACTGGACAAAACAATGGCTTCTTAATAGAAACCTTTTTACCCACACAAACTTGCTCAGTTAATTGAGAATCTATCCCAGTGACTTTCACAACTATCAGCGAATGAATGAATATACTTATTTGTAAATTGCTGCGCATTGCCACTCCTTTCATTGAAAGAAAAGATACAATAATGCGAGCATCTATCACTCCTCATGAGCGTTTAACAGCCACTTTAGGATTTCTTGCTACAGAGAGGTCATATGAAGACCTAAAATTTTCAAGCTCTTGATGATGAAAAACGCATCTTTAACTACAGACTTTCAAGCGCCCGTAGGGTAATTGAGAAAGTATTTCGCATTTTTATCAACGACTGATTTGGAGTCCTAAAATAAAAATTTCTTTGAGCCAGGAAAACACAGAGGATGTTGATTTTGCATGGTGTGCACTTCACAACTTTTTGCGGAAAAACGCTCCTGACAAATCTACGCCACATGGCCCACTTGACGCTGAGGGGGAAGACCATGAGATTCAAGAAGAACTGCGAGCTGGTCAAACTAACATCGCAGCTAAGGGACCTTGTGCATCCAGGAAACCAGAGGATGAAGCAAAAGAATCAAGAGATGCATACAAGGAGTATTTCAGCATTGAGGGGGCAGATGAATGGCAAAATAGGTTTATCTGGTTGAAAAATCTTGTCACAGCATAAATATTTTGTTACGTGAGACAAACCTGTGTGTATTATGATAATTAAACTGATAAATATTAATACGGCAAAAACCACCCCTACCCCACCAAATCAAATAAGATAACCATTTAGCTATAATTAAACAGAACACAAAATATTTACATTGTCTGGTTCACGAAAATCGAATACTGAAGAAGAGATAAGGTTCGTTGATGTCCCGGCCTTTCCTTGGATTTTCGGAGTCAGATATAAAGCTCAAAGCATCAAAATAAAATAATCTGGGTTCGTATATTTCATTTTCACCGGCGCCTGATGTTTGAGATGAAATCATCTTTTTATTTACCTTTCGCCACGATCCTTGGAGATTACTAATTTTTAACACAACTGTGTCCTTGTTAGTATCGGGATAGAAGTCTTAACAAAGTTTGTCATCTCTTTATACGCTTTCTCTCTTCATTTTGTTTGAATGGTCTTTGCTTTTTACCTTCCAAAGGCATTCTTGAGATCTATAAAATTCAATAAACTGAATAGTCCTCTCTTTAGACCAGGAAGCCATCTTCAAAACACTAGTAAAAATAGATTGCAAAAATAGATAGATCTAGATCTATAACTTCGATTTAAAGCGATAATTGCGAAGCGAACGCACAGTAAGCTAAATGGACTGTCTGAACTGAAACAAATTTTCATTGTTCAGTACAGGGAAGAAAGCCTTTCACTTGAATAAAGTCAAAAAAAAATAGACTTGTTTGCTTTCTCACACCACGTGTGTGGTACAAGAAAAAATTAACAGGTAAGGAAATCTTGGTTGCTGTTTTTTTTTTAATTATTATTCCTAGAAAAAATAATGTTTCGGTGCCAAACTAGTGGTAAATTTGACGTAGAATTCGAATATGAAAGAAGAAAAGTGATAATATGAATTTTTTTTAGAAAATTGTATGTAATTTTTCACCAGGCCACTCCCTTGAAACTCGGCCCCAAGTTGCCACCTCGCTCTACGTCCGGGGGTCGCGCTCCATGATATCGGCCACACACAGGCGCTTCTATAGGGGGGGGGGGGGAGATTGGGGACACCTTCCCCAAGCTAGAATGTATGCCAAAACCGTCTGTGAGTGGGGGCTACCATGAGCAATGTCGACTTTATGGGTTCAACTAAAATCAAATTTGCTCTGTTCCTGTTAAGTATTAATTTCTATTTTCGACTCTTTGCTTATCCATTCTTTCAAGCGTATTTTTACGAGACCGTAGGATAGAAAAATGCTATTATTTAAATATACATATGGTTTGTTTTATATACACATAAAATATTTTTATTGACCCTTTTTATAACCAGCCAAATGAAGCCAATCCCTTTTTGGTCATTTTCTGCGAATTTTGTCCATAAACTTTAATTTGTTACCGCTTTTTTTTACTTTTCATTTTTGTTTTAATTTTTGCGAAAGCTCAATTTACATCTCATATTTTGTCCTGGCTCTTTGGTAGTTTAATATTTAGTATTGCGTACATTTTGACTTGTTTAAAAAAAAAAAAAAAAAAAGAAAGAAAGAAAGAAACCGATTAATTTAGCAAATTTGTTTCCTCTAAAAGATCTGTTTTCTAAAAATTGCCTTCGCATGAGTAACCCTATCCACTGCTGTGTGTCTTCTTGACTTTCCAATTGTTAATTTTGAGCTTCATTTAATTATTTCGATGTTTCGGTTTTTGTTGTTTTTGTTTGTTTGTTTTTTTAATTATTTTAAATTTTCTTATCTATTATTGAATTACTAGCTGTAATAGTTAAAAAAACAAAACTTGAGTGGGATTGCTGTTTAGAAACGAACTATTCATTGTAGTTAGTATTTTATCAATTACAAAGAGTCGGTTACGAAAGAAATTGTTCATTTGCGTAGGGCTTCAAGTCTACCGTTATGCTACTTTGATTATCAAGTTACGTAAATCAAGATACAAGAACCTTTCCCAGTGTTACCTGGAACAGAACATTATAACAGGCGTTATTTGAATCACTATCACAGCGAAATCTATCCTGAATTAATTCAAGAAATTACCATACCTTTCTATCCAAAGTATTGTATCATCTGGGAAAAAACTTTTGTTGCAGGCAATGCTTATGTCTCTAAAAAAAAATAAAGAACATGGATGAAAATTTAATCAGAAAAATATTAATCGGGAAAATTATTAAGAACTTTCAAATGGGTTCGCAAAAGCCCGCTTATATTACCCCCGATTTGTGTTCATCTGCGTAATATGAATTTTTTTTTTTAACTTGGCAAACGTTTTGGTATTTTATTTAATTTATTGCTTCGCTTTCCCAATTGTTTGTGGGTGTGGTTGATTTTGATTTCTTTTCATTTCCATAGAAATGTTTGTTTACAGAGGGTTTCTGATGATACTTTAATGGTCAGATCTAGATTGTAAAGTTAGAATTTTGCTGTTTGGATCCTGGTTTTCTATTGATTTTTTTAGTTTGTCCTCATAATTGCATTATCTAGCTTATTTGACATCTTTTGTTCAACCGTCAAAAGATATGTGTTACCGTTAGGAAGGTAATTTATCTTTGAGACGGTGTGTTTTTATTCCTGTACTTCGGTGAAGTTTCTTTGCTATATTTAGCTCTTTCCTTAGATTTCCAGGCCTTTTTTCGATTTCTTGAGAATTCTTGCTGTGTGAGAAATTTAAGCCAAATTATGACTTGTTTATTTTTTCCCCCTCCTTTATTTACTGTCTACGAATTTGACTAGTCTGGTCCTATATTACATGTTCCCTTTCCAAAAATTAACACTTACTCAAGATTGCTTTAAAAGGCATCATTGCTGTCCTGAAATAAATTTATTCCTGCTAGTGTCCTTAAGTAAAATACTTAAAAACTTTTAACAGCTATATGCACACAATGTCTATAATTTTTTACCGCCGAATAACACTGATCAATTATTTAAACAATTAGTGTCTATTGCAGCGGTCTGTCTCGTACTTTTCATGTTATGAATTCAAGATGGATAAATTTTAAGCACCATATCTATATTTGAATTGTAAATGTTGTTGGTATCCTAGCCATTTTTTGTTTCATTGGCAAAGCTTTGGGGTGAACGAAGTAATCGTGGTTTTGATCTCATGCTCGATCTGGAATGTTTTTAAGTGTCTGAGAAAGAATTTTAAACCCAAAGCCCGTTGTTAAGTTGCTTAAAAGGCGACAGGGTTCAAAACTATCGTTTTCTGTGTGTAAAGGCTGCGATTAGGGACACAACAACAGACTGAGGATTATACCTGTACAAAACTATGGTTTTCTGGGTGTAAAGGCTGCGATTAGGGACACAACAACAGACTGAGGATTATACCTGTACAAAACTATGGTTTTCTGGGTGTAAAGGGACACAAGAATAGACAGAGGATTATACCTGTACAAAACTATGGTTTTCTGGGTGTAAAGGGACACAAGAATAGACTAAGAATTATACCTGTACAAATGATTGACTGTCTTTAGACATAATTCATTTTAAACTATTTCAGAATATTCGTGAGCATTAGCTAATTACACAAATTTCCGATTCAATTTTTTTTTCCGCGGTGACGACTAAAATCTAGTCTAGACAATGTTGTGGGATGTTAGAGCCTTATAATACATATATTCATTTAAGTCGGTGAACAGATTGGAAAAAAACAGAATTTGCGGATTTTGCAGTATTTCATGCTGATGAAAGAAAGTATAGATTAAAATATGGACAGTTCCTTCGATAAAAGCAAACCAAGAGACTGGATACCCTGCAACTTAGAGAATGAGTCCCACTA
Organism: Elysia crispata; assembly: GCA_033675545.1. Classification (NCBI taxonomy): domain Eukaryota; kingdom Metazoa; phylum Mollusca; class Gastropoda; family Plakobranchidae; genus Elysia; species Elysia crispata. Next base: position 39,259 of record JAWDGP010006767.1, on the reverse strand, counting down.
GGTAACTAACCTTAAGAACAGGGGAAAAAATCTTTGCATTTTATACCCAAATCTCATTCATTGCGACCTCTTTTAATATTGAAGCGGTTTGCACGGACGAGAATCTAACTAATTTAGGAGAACTTGTGTTAAAAACTTTTTGGAAAAATCAGAAATGATTTTTTTTTCAATTGAAATAATGAGGATTGATATCTTTTCAATCGTTCAATCTGAAGAAGAAAAACAACCCACAGATTTTCAAAAGAACTACAGATATGGTAAATTGTTTAGTATTTAAACTGTTCCTAGCAGATAACGATAGTTGCGAATATGACCTATACTTAGATACATACACATATATATATATATATATATATAGATATAGATATATAAATAAATATAGAAGATCTTACCTTAAATTTCCATGCATACTACACTTTATATATATAGATATAGATATATAGATATATATATATATGTATGTATCTAAGTTTATATAATATTGCAATTATATATGTGTGTGTGTGTGTGTGGAGAGAGATTGCGAACGACTAATAGGGAATGCGATTTCACAAAAAAGTTATGTCCCTTTGTTGGAAATCATGAGTTCTGTTCAACAACCAAAATCTTTTTGAAGAACTAACAAAACTAAATCATTTTATTGTAAAGGTTTTCTCATGCAAACATCTAATTACGTTTCCTTTTTTTTACTTCAAATATCACACCAATGTGCGTTCTTGCAGAGGCTTTCGCTTGATACGCTAAAGTAGAGCTCATGACTTCCAACTAGGTACCATAACTCTTTGTGAAATAGCACTCCCTTTAGTCAAAAGGCAGAGGGATAGATAGATTGATAAAAAGATGGACAAATAGATAGATATAAATTAAAATAGATAAAAGAACGGTATTTAGAAATACATATATAATATATATATATATATATATATATATATATGTATGTATTTCTATATATATGTGTGTGTGTGTGTTTCATATGTTATTTTCTGGTGTGTGTTGATAAGGTCACAGTGAGATCAAGTTATCATGGGCTCCGTTGATTTTATTCTTTTTTTTATTCTTTTGCTTTTACAAATAGTTTGGTAAATACGGCACAGTTACCTAAAGCAACGAGTATGACTTCCCATAAAATAAATGTTTCTCAAGAATTCTAACATTTGGAGTAGTAGCAAACTAGATTAAACTTGAAATTTCCTATTAAAATTGTCTCATTACGCTGAAAACAATTATATCATATGAAAGGAAAATTTACCTAGATCAAAATGGTGGCTTTTTTTTTTAAACAAATAACAGTGACATATACATAGCAATAAATAGTAATAGTATAGTTGAAAGCTCTAAATCAAAGGTAGTGATCTTCACTTTTAAATAAAACTCGTTAAAATAATGGTAGAAACACCAATTATTCTCCGCCTTTTAGATTTAATTCTGAAAATAAAAATGAGTACAAGAACGATGATGGTACTACGACAGATTTGGCCGAAATAGTGTGGCATAAAGCAGGCAGAATTTAGGTTTTGTTACCAATTTCTCACCTAGCATAGGTAAGCATGCGCGGGGCGCAGGTATCGCATTAAAGCCACCATACACACCGTGGTTACGCGAGGCGCAGGGGTCAGAGTTCACGAGTCTAGCGCTGAGCCACTGCGTGTGTGGGAAAACCGCATGAAAAACCCGGGTATAGAGCGTGTGTGTGGTATGTAAAACACAGCGTAGAATGTGTTGCACATATATCTTGTTACACCTAGCATCTACTGTGTGTGTACGGTGAGTCTTACAGGTGTCTGACAATTCACTGATTTATGGCTCAGGCGAAACCGGCCTACGAGGGTTAAATCGCCTAAGTTTCTCGCACTTTTCGAGCGGTCGAGCTCGGCGCAAGGGACTAAAGTGCACGAATTTGGGGACAATTCTTCTCTGGGTTTATGTTCAGGAAAGGAAAAAGGGCCTAGATCTAGATCTAGTATGTTTAGCAACCCAGGTAGCCTAAGTCTGACAAGATCAAATTTACATCTACACTAACCCCTTCAACAATTATGATTGTAGCAATCATCCCATCAGTGATTTTGCTTGAGATGCTGCGCTTTAAAATAACGAGTTTATACTTTTGCAATAAAATCAGGTTCTCTTTATTAAACGATTATTTTTCCTTTTGTTTGCATTTTTCTTTAATGAGCTGAATCTAATTGCTGCTCGTCTTTAATTGTTCTTTGAATTTTTATACTTAATAAATTTCAGTTGCAACAGCACGCTCATGTTATATTTTTCATTACTGTATTTGAAAAAAAAAAGAAAAAAAAAAAACCCAGATCACATTACATGTATTACTCATAAATGCATGACCCATTGCTTCTCTCTAGCTGAGATTGAATGTCTCTGTTTTAATTATAGACTTCTTGCTTCAGTGAGTTTCCTGTTATATCGGATTTTAATTGTGGTGTTAAAAACTTCTTTTGTTACCGCTTTATCTAAACAAACAATATTTTTACGTTGATGTGATAAGCCTCTGTATATATTTCAGTTCGAAAGGACTGCATTAGTTTGCGCCGTTCAAGGTTTTAAGTCTTTTGACACAAGGCATCCGAAGTCTAATCTATATTTCTTTTTTTAGATATGACCGACATTACATCACAGGATGTGTATGATATTGTACACTATGGACAAGCGGCATGTGGGTATGTCTGTGTGTGTGAGTGTGAGCGTTTACAAAGGTGCCGGGGAAAGCTAGGGCTGTTCCCTTTCAGTTGCTACTCGATGACTCGTGAGCCGTCGCCTGCACTCAGTGCCGGATCCCTAGATTTAACGCCAGGGCAAAGCTTAAATATAATTTTTGCGCACTACCAGAGGTAACTTAAGTCCCTCGGATCGGAGCTTACCACCCCGCGGAATCATCACCTCAGTGTTCTTTAGAACTAATCTACTTCTTCTATACTTGTCTTCTTTCCTCCTTCCTTTCCATGCATGTATCTTTTTCTTCGTGGATTGACAATGTAACCTCTTCCACGCTTGCAAATAAAGTCAGAGACAAAATTAAATTCTCTACCGACGGGCAAAAATCCAGAAGGCAAGGATTGTGTTATTAATTCAATTTTCAGCAGAAGAAAGTTGTATGACCTAAAAGGCTAGAGAATTGAAAAAAAAATAATGTGTCCAATCAGCTGATGGTGATATGATAGCGCCAGGGCCCACAGAACCAGGGGAAAGTACGATTCCATCATCTTCAAAAATAGACACTACAAGAACATATTAAATAGGTCTGGTAAAACTAGAATACGGTGTACATAATCAGCTACGGGTAGTTCATTTCCAGTTCTTTCGTTATGTATGGACATGTCGGGTGTCTCTGTATCGATAAACATAATAGCTTAAGACGAGTTTATTAACAGAGTACCAGTGAATTTGCGGACACTCAAACTAAACTTGTCCTCCCCCCAAAAAAAAAAAAAAAAAAAAAAAAATAGATAAATAAATCAATCAATCAATCAATCAATAAAAAAAAATTTAAAAACAAATAATTTTTTCGATATATTTTCGGGTGAGGAAACTTAATTAGGTTAAATGTTCGGATAATAACAATTGTCAAAAAAAAAAAACAGAGAGAGAGAGAGAGAGAGAGAGAGAGAGAGAGAGAGAGAGAGAGAGAGAGAGAGAGACAGAGAGACAGAGACAGAGACAGACAGACAGACAGACAGACAGACAGACAGACAGACAGACTGACAGACAGACAGACAGACAGATAGACGGACAAGACAGAGACAGATAGAGAGAGAGAGAGACAGAGAGACAGACAGACAGATAGACGGACAATACAGAGACAGATAGACGGACAATACAGAGACAGATAGACGGACAATACAGAGACAGATAGAGAGAGAGACAGAGAGACAGAGAGATACAGAGAGACAGAGAGACAGAGACACAGAGAGACAGAGAGATACAGAGAGAGAGACAGAGAGGCAGAGAGAGACAGAGAGGCAGAGAGACAGAGAGAGACAGAGAGACAGAGAGAGACAGAGAGACAGAGAGATAGAGAGAGACAGAGAGACAGAGAGAGAGACAGAGAGACAGAGAGACAGAGAGAGACAGAGAGACAGAGAGAGAGATAGAGAGAGACAGACAGAGAGAGAGACAGAGAGAGAGAGAGAGCTAGAGAGTAAGAGAGAGATTCCGGACAAAACTTTTAAAGGATATTTTAAAAATGAAGAATAGAAACTCATAATGTAAGCACTTTACATCTGAATGAGATACAAGATATGGACTTTGTGGATTGCGAGTTACATGCATACAAAACAAGGACCTTTTGACAGAAAAAGGGTTTCACAAGGAAGAAGCATCTTTCCTTCACTCAACAGTTCGGTTATATGGGTCGGTGTCTTTGTGATGTTCTACACATTATCAATTAGCCTATGCCCAGCCAGTTGTACGAGACTCTATGATTTTAAGCATGCAATTCCAACTCGAAGCTCTTTTTTGTGGTGTTATTTCTAATCTAAATGGATTGTGCCATGTTTCTTCTGTTAGTAAACTTCATAATGTTTATTGACAAACTGCATTTTAGCCTGATCCTCTCTTCTAATTATTTCTTTGCGTAATCAGTCAATAGTGAATTATACAGACATGTTTTGTAAAGTTAAAACCTGATGGATATACTGCAGATGTAGGTGAATTTTGTTTCGGAAATTTTCAGTCACTTTACCCATGCCCTGCGTATCACTGAGCTACTTTGTCTTGTCTAATATTTGCCTCATAAATAACCCAAGTCTTCATTCACTGACGTAACTATTTACATTTCCTGAGCTGGAGAATTTACACAAAAGGAAATTACTATGGTCGATATGGGCCTTAACTGAATTAACAATCTATTTTTGATCTTGGTAAGTAAGCAGCAGACCTCACTTTTCAAAGTTGCAAACATCTCAGTATATATCCACATGAATTATTGTCTCCAAGTTAAAACAATAATAATTACAGTAAACGATTCATGCAGTTATCCACACCCACTGTCAATGATGAGGCAGCAGACGTAGCTATACACATTAGCTCCGTGAGTAGAGGATTTTGGTCCCAACAAAAGAATAATTATTAATTTTGAACGATGTACATGAAATCTTAGAATATCCCTCTCACGGATGTTAGAAACGAGGGTTTGATTAGACCGACAAGCAACTGGCACCCGTAGACGCAGAAGTGGTCAGCGCCTCGGAGAGATCAGCGGCTACTAGAGGTAGCAGAAGTCGAGGCAGAAACCGGTGTGGCCTTGCTGCTGCCGCATGGTCAGCATCACCTCTGTTCGAAACTCGAGTATCTGATCTTCCGTGAAGTTGTGCAGTGCAGCAGCAGCCTGTATCTCACTTTATCACATTACGAAGTGTTAAAATTGTTGTCTAGCACTTTAACTGATTATATAGCGTTATAGATCTAGATTTATAATTATGATCTAAATCAGCTTACTTTTTTTCACTTCGGAGATTTTTCCTTTGGCATCAGGGTAGACAACTTTGGCAATCTCCCCTCTTTGCTTTGTCCTTATAAAAAGGAGAGTTCGTATTCCACAGCAGTGATCTCTTTTCAAATTCTACTACCATCAGTCAAGTGTTGTTGGGCGTCAAGTTTCCTTCTACAGACTTCAGATTACTTCTCCGTTTTAAACAGTAAAGTATAGATCTAGCAGCTTAATAGTTATAATATAAATACAGAGATTTAGTTCTAGAATTTCTAGATTCTATATATGCAGTTATTGAACGTTATTGAATTGATTGTTATAATTATTGTTCAGATCCAGAAAAGGAGTAGATTTAGTAAATGACACGGCCGGTTGTCGTTTGGAAAGCGTCAACACTGACTCCGTTTTTACACGCTTGCCAACAGCGCGACACACCTCGGCCAAAGACCGTAAAAAAAATAAAGGACAGGCTCCCAAAATGCGGCTATGGGTCATGTGGTCTGTGGAAGCTGCGAGGCGCGGTAAAAAGTGGCTAACTACTCCCCGCGCTAAGTAACATCATCACTTCCTCCGAGTCTCACAAGCCATTAATAGCTATGGGTGCAAAAAAAATCGCTTTATTTCCATTGTAAATCATTGTCAGCAAAAAATTGTAATAATAACATGGATAATCGACCAGATTTATCATTTCATCGATCCCAAATAACCCAGATCTGTAAGAAACTTTTCTCTCTTCATTAACAACTATGGCTAGTTTCAGTAAGATAAATGTATAACTAGACTTTTTTTTTAAATACTTTCGTTTAAAATCATGCGATGACGAGTAAACGACATGAAAATTACATCTTCCTGATCCTGCACCCCATTTTTTTTCACAAAACTCAAGGGCAAGATTTCAGGCGCAAAGTTCATTGCTGCGTAGTGAATCACCTCGGAATTCTCAGGAAAATGAAACTAGGCACTAATGTTTAGTAGTCTATTCTACATGTATCTCCTTCCTGCTCTCTGACTCTGTCTCTGTCTCTGTCTCTGTCTCTCTCTCTCTCTCTCTCTCTCTCTCTCTCTCTCTCTCTCTCTCTCTCTCTCTCTCTCTCTCTCTCTCTCTCTCTCTCTCTCTCTCTCTCTCTTTCCTGTCCGCTCTTCTACATATACAATGAAAAATCTCTGAATTTATTGAAGATCAAAACCATAGCTATGGCGCCGAATGAAAAACTATCTTTTATTGTTCATTAAAATCGCATTAAGCCATATCTCATCTATAACTCACATGGCGATTCTATGCAAGGATTGTTTTGATGCCAAGACTGAACTCAAATGGAAACAACATCCTACATGTTATTATGTTCTATCGAACGATCCAGTGAAAACTGTCACACAGCATGCTCTCACCAAAGAGACATTGCACAAATTGGTTGAGATTGGACTCAAACCGAAGGGCATAATGTATGTTCAGGTTTCTTAAAAACCGTGCTCTCTGTTCAATAAGCAAACCTTTTTTTTTTTAACTATTTCAAAATTAAAAAGCAATCTTGTACCGTGCATGTTTTGCCCGATCGATATCTTCAGTTCTGCGTAACCCGTAGATTGCCATGTAGAACCGATAATGTGGATTGCCATGTAGAACCGATAATGTGGATTGCCATGTAGAACAAATAATGTAGATTGCCATGTAGAACTGATCATGTGGATTGCCATGTAGAACAGATAATGTGGATTGCCATGTAGAACTGATAATGTGGATTGCCATGTAGAACAGATAAAGTAGATTGCCATGTAGAACAGATAATGTGGATTGCCATGTAGAACCGATAATGTAGATTGCCATGTAGGACAGATAATTTGGATTGCCATGTAGAACCGATAAGGTAGACGCCAAAACCGATGGACTGACCGGGCGAAGCAAACAGTTTGTCGTGCTCGATTTTCTGGCATCTGGTTGGTCTGTTGTGAGGTCGCGGGGGGCACATGGGGGATCGGCGGCTGACAACTTCTAATTACCGCGAGGGCGGAAATTGAAATTCGGTTTGTTAACTCTAAAAGTATTGATCGCAAATATTTTTAAAGTTTCATTTTTGAAATCAGCGCCCTCGAAATAGCCAAATGATTACCTAAGAGCCCCAATTTTTTTGCTTCTTTCATGTAAACAGATTTATTTTTAGGCATCTTTCACTCAATAAGATTCTAGGTTAATTATTTGCACCTAGGCTACTGGCTACTTTTTAGGCGTCCTAAAATGTTCTGTCAAAGCTAATTATAAAAAAAAATTAAATTAAATACTTAGTTATTCGTTTCAAGCTTCAAAATGCATAATGTAAAGGAAGCACATCATAATAAAAGAATTCGGTAAACAATACCAATACATAAATAAGAGAAATATGTCACATTCAGAGTGTGAAAATACAAAAAGTATAAAGTTTGGTTTACAGTGCATATGCTTGAACCTTCCCTGTAATGAAACTACGCAAAAACCGAAGTAGATTTTTTTAGCACTACCATAAACATGTCGGTATGTATGTTTCAAAATAAATCTTTTAGGGATGCAACAAAATATGACTTTTTATGCTATCTCTCTAAAATCGATATAAAAAATAAGCAAGTTTTACTTTTCAATTGATGAAATTGACAACTTTGTATAGATCAGATGTTGATGAATAGTTTAACATCAGATGTTGATGAATAGTTTAACATCAGATGTTGATGAATAGTTTAACATCAGATGTTGATGAATAGTTTAACATCAGATGTTGATGAATAGTTTAACATCAGATGTTGATGAATAGTTTAAAATCAGATGTTGATGAATAGTTTAACATCAGATGTTGATGAATAGTTTAACATCAGATGTTGATGAATAGTTTAACATCAGATGTTGATGAATAGTTTAACATCAGATGTTGATGAATAGTTTAACATCAGATGTTGATGAATAGTTTAACATCAGATGTTGATGAATAGTTTAACATCAGATGTTGATGAATAGTTTAACATCAGATGTTGATGAATAGTTTAACATCAGATGTTGATGAATAGTTTAACATCAGATGTTCATGAATAGTTTAACATCAGATGTTCATGAATAGTTTAACATCAGATGTTGATGAATAGTTTAACATCAGATGTTGATGAATAGTTTAACATCAGATGTTGATGAATAGTTTAACATCAGATGTTGATGAATAGTTTAACATCAGATGTTCATGAATAGTTTAACATCAGATGTTGATGAATAGTTTAACATCAGATGTTGATGAATAGTTTAACATCAGATGTTGATGAATAGTTTAACATCAGATGTTGATGAATAGTTTAACATCAGATGTTGATGAATAGTTTAACATCAGATGTTGATGAATAGTTTAACATCAGATGTTGATGAATAGTTTAACATCAGATGTTGATGAATAGTTTAACATCAAACATGGATGATGTGGAATGGTTACACATGGAGATAATCCAGATGAAAGTTTAGGATTAACGATAACAATTACCTAAATATTACTACAGGGCCATCGGGCCAGCCATGAGCAAATATCTCGCTTCACTGAGCACACAGGCAGTGAAGCATGGGTATCAGGAATAGGCTCTAACTTAGTTCTAAAATCAGAGCAAGATCGAGATAAACGGCTGTGAGGAAAAAAAGAGAGGAGAGAGAAAAAGAGAAAGGAGAAAGAAATTGGGAGGAAGAGAAAAAAGGAGAGAGAGAGAGAGAGAGAGAGAGAGAGAGAGAGAGAGAGAGAGAGAGAGAGAAAGGAGAAACGAAAAAAAGCGAGAGGAAGAGAGAGAAAGGGAAAGAGAAAAAGGGACAGAAAGGAGATAGAA
>JAWDGP010006767.1:17500-25000 GCA_033675545.1 Elysia crispata | reverse complement strand
TCTTCGAAGCGTTTCTGGTTATTGAAGAGAACTCACAAGTTCTAAGAAAAGCGGCATAACTCTTTTTTTTTTTTCTTTTTTTACATCGCATTCCCCGTAATACGGATATTTTGTTGTTGTTAACTGGGTGTAAAAAATCGTCCTAATTTGTGATCCAAAAATTCTTTTCTGACTGGATCTACAATTTATACTCGTACAAATAGATTTAACCCCGTAATCTGGCTTTGGTGTTATGTCAGAGTCGTAGATTTGTTTTTGGATAAACTAACTTCTGAGGCTTAATTGGGAGGAAAGAATGTGGAGTCCTAAGATCAAGACAGCTAGTATTATACATAATCCAGATATAACCATACCACATTGCCATAATTTAGCGGTGATAAATTCTCATCTCAAGAGAATGTATTATGAATCGGGATAAATGCTAAAACTATTGGTCAAACCTTATTTAGTTTATTTTGTTTTTGATTTTGCTTTTGTTCTTGTTTTTTTTTTTTAATCTTCTTTCTTGGCTATTTCTAAAGCTGAGTTACGCCTCTTTTTTTCTGTTCTTCCCGATCGAAATCTCGTAACTCTGTATTTAACATAATTGCGCCATTTCGTTTCAAAACCGTTCTATTAAATGTTCACTATGATGAGGGGTCTCAACTGCTACATCAATAATTCAAACATAAGTTTTGCTAATCTATGTCGTTACCTTAAGTTTCTACATGATGGTTATTTTCTCGAGTTCATCTTTTCTAATCATATCTGGTCTGAGTAGGTAGGTGATCTTTGAATAATTAAAAAAAAACACGACGAAGATTTTAACAAGAGAAAAAGGCAAACGATATCAGATTTGTTTTGTGGGTGTTATGCTGTTTATTTTCTCAAAAGGCCTTCAATCAAGCAATGTAAGTTTGCATCAATTTTGCTCATAACACGTGAAAAAAATCATACTTATAAAACCTACAGGCTTTTTTTCTTATAGAACACACGTAACCAGCTCTCTGTTATTCAACCAAACATCTATTCTTGTGTTAAAGTCGACGTTGCTTGAAGCCAATAACATTCAGTTAACTTTGTCGAGATTTTCCTAACAGTTTTTCTAATGTCACATAACAGAATCTCAACATTAGAACATTACATTGGTTTTCTCAGCGGAACTCATTTTTTTTTTTATCGAAACAAACCAACACGGAATGGCTTAGTTTGCTGGTCAATATTTTAAAAAAGCTTACTTTTGGCTTGGACATAACTAGTAACTTTGAAGTCTTCCGGATTACAACGCGTGTATCAATATTCACCCCAACCCAGTTCAGCCCTTCTTGTAACAGCTGTGAATAGTTTTTCCGTATTTAAAAAAAAATACCAGATTTTACAAAACAACAATATTCCTTGTTATAAAACTCAATTCTAATCAATGTCTCCCTCGAATATATTTTGTCCGTACAGCTTAAATTTGTTATTGTGAGACCAACGGAAAGGCAGAGTAAAGACCTCTATCAGTATAATTGTATCTTGAAAGTTCTCAATAACAGTAGAGACTTTCAAACAGTGAGGGCATTGCCTTGCAAAATTAACATAGGTAGTTTCGAAATAAATGGTCACGTGCATAGTGTCCCTCGGCATCCTTGACCTTGTGTTATCTGCCCTGTGTAAAATGAATCCTTCACGTGAAATATTTGTCGGTACATGTTTGTGCAGCGAGGAATTGTGAAATGGCCACCACCAGATTGACTTGCTTGTTATACACAAACTAAAAAAAAATCTGAAAAAAAAATTGATTCATGGAAACACATTGCAACATGGTGTTGAAGAAATTACCAAATAGGTTACAATACTTCCTAGTTGTCTTTGATGAGATTGAGAATGTAAAAAACAAATTTCAGTGTGAATGGATTAGAAATATAAGATTAAGGACATGAATAGTCTGAAATGGAAGGCAGAGAATAAAAAAAAAATTGATTTATGAAATGTAATCTTAATCTGTCTCATAAGCCCAATCACGACAGTACTGAGCTTCTCTTTTCAATAAGCCTAGTCGGAGAACGAAAGCGTATCTACATGCTATTTTTGTAACTGCTTGGATTATCATCCTTTTATTTTTTTTTTAATCAAAAGTAAAGAAAACTTTAGGCTCATATTCAATAGGTACTAGATTTTGATGTCGTAATCAATAAAAGCAATTCATTATGAATTTCACATATCGGAATTGGTTATTTTTTAATTTGTTACGTTATTATTATTATCCTTAACAACAAGCAATAGGCAAAATGTGAGCAGGAAGAAATTCAACAAAGGATAATTATGAAAGCACAAGGTACGGTCAACAATAAACGGTTGAATAAATACCTAGTACACGAAACTGTGTACGTGCAGTTAGTTCTATCTTAAAATTGATAACACAAAGAAAAACAAGCTGATCATGAAAAATGCATAAAATGGGAAAGAGAGGACTGATTTCTTCTCTTGGAAACTGAATTATTAAGATCAGATTATATTAAGATCATAATCATTAAGATCAAAACAAGATCCAATTGACTTAAAACATCGTGAGGCCTATATTTAAAGTAGTTTACTGATTTTATAACATCCAAATATATTTACAGATTTTTTTTTTGGAAACATTGATTATCACGTAGGTTTAAATAATTGCGCGGCTAAGAATTCCCATAAGGCAATGTACTTTAATGGACTTAATACTTTCCAATAAGATTCTTACAAGAATCTAAAAGCAGGTTGGTAAAGTACAGAATTTGTCGATTTCCTTTATTCAAAAGAGGTCATGAGGTACTTTTTCCGAAATTAAAAGCAAACGTGATGTTGAAATGATGGGTTTTTCCGTTAAATCGTTTACAAAACCAAACACCGACTCCCCTGTGCTATACTTATCTGTAACAGCATCAGACAAGCTCTCTCATAATAAAAACTCAAAAGAATTTTCCTCTGAACGATCAGCTCATTGGTCAAACTTGTTTACACAACTATTTGCGCGAAAGGAAAAAAAAAATCGCTGATGTGATTCAATTCAAATTTGGGATAATTGAAACTCCAAAAATCATTATCCTACTCTTTCTTTGGTCATATAAAAAATGAAAAGACAATACGGCTTTGAAATACAATAATTATTCAATAAACCATACCCTGCGTGTGGAAGCAAAGTAAAAACGATAGTTGGAAGGCGGAATTATTATTGATTCTCGTTTGTTCTCATACTTCGAGACAAGTTTCCTGGTCATTTCGATGTCTTGTTTTGTCTTTTTTTTTCAGTAACGATTGTTTAAGAGTCTGATCCAATGCTCATCTCTTTTGTGTCTAGTTAACTTGTTTTATTTACTGGCTACAACTCAAAAACCGATGTTTCCGGGCGATCTTTTCCGTTTTTGTTTTAATAATTTGAGCGATATGCTGTTTTATGAAACTGAACTTGATGAATTTTTACTTTTTAACAATATAAATGGTTAGCATGCCTGTTGACTCTGCTTTTTTATTTATCTTTTTTTCTTTTTTAAGAAAAATAAAAAGAAGCAAAACAGAGTATAGCTGTGTCTTAGAGTATGTTCAGATCCAGAGGCCAAAATTTTGTACAATTCATGCTATCTCGTTTGTCTTTTTGATATCTTGTAGTTATGTCGACAAAAAAAACAAAAAAAAACGGAAGACAACAAACATTTCTAGGGGCAAGCTGTAAGTTCAGATCTCAAGTCTCACAAGTGCTTAGGCCTTGCTGGCAGGCTCCACTGGCGGCAGACTGTCCATGGTGCCGTCACCGTCAGGTGTCCAGACTCACGGTGATGCTGCTGATGGTGTTAGCTCTGCTGCCCGCCATGCTCAGTGAAGACGGCGCGCCACGAGAGAACTCCGGCCCGTTCAGAGAAGGCTGCGGCGCTGGAGGCGGCACGGACCCGAAATCTGGTGTGGACATGATGGGGCCCAGGGCTGAACCTGGGGGTGCAGGAGGCGCCATGGAGCGTGGTCTGGGCAGGGCGGTGGCGGTTGGTGAACGCTGCGCTGTCATTGGTCGCGCCGTATCCGGAGCCCCGCCTTCTGTTGGGTTACCGTACTGGTCCACGCCCATCTCGTCTGGCGCCGTGGTGGACACGCCCTCTACGGGCCGTGCTCCCGGCAGCCACCCGTAAGCCGTCCATAGGCCTTTGTGGAGCGGCTCGAAAAGCTTCTCCTCCCCCAAGCTCATCTTTCCCGGTTCCCTCATGGTCAACGCCACAGCGGACACCATCCCCGCACCAGCTGCAGTCTTCAGGCCAGTGGGATCCAGAGCAGTCGTAGAGGTTCCGTCTTGTACAGGTGGTTGCTCCTCCTCTTCCTCGGGAAGCTTTTCTTCTTCTTCTTCCTCCTCGCTGCTGCTGTCAAAGATCTTTTTCCGGCCGCACAGGGCTTTCGGGCAGCAACAGCAGCAAGCGGCGATGATTGCGGCTATTATAGCCAGTCCTCCCACCGCTCCAGCGATAGCAAAGAGCATGCCGTCTCCACTAGATCCCGCCGCTGACGCCTCGGTAACTGAGACGGTCGCTGCCGGCACGCAGAAATCGAGGTATCCAGCAATCTCACATTGGTCAGTCTGAGTGATGCCCTGGCAGTAAAATGCAAAAGCAGAGCCGGCGAGTTTGACCACGGCGTTGGCCTCCACGTCTGACGCCAAGGAGGCTCTGGAGTAGCCGCTGATGCAGTTTTCAACCAACAACTGCTTGATGGCTCCGAAACCGCTGCAGTGAGAGGTGAAGGCCGCGTTTTCCAGATCCGCCCGGCAGGCGCTAATGGCGGTCAAGTCTGTGACGACAGCCGGAAGCTCGTCCATCGTTTTCAGCTCCGAGAAGTTGATGTCAGACATGGCCCAGGTCACGCCGCTTCCTGGACTGGACGAGTCCACAGTGCCCATGTGAGTCCCGGCAATATCCCTGAAGTAAGACCTGGCACTGAAAGTGCTTGAAGTTCCACCCTCGTCTAGAAGAATGAGTAAGACCTGTGGAGTCATAGAAAGAAAAAATAATAAGGTTAAAATGTAGATTTCTGGATTCACTTCAACCGAAATTTGTCTTAAAAGAATTTTTACGGCGATAACAAAATTCAACTGTTCGATATTAAATTCATATGTAAATCCTGACCGTATCTAAGTAAAAAAAATGCGCTTGAAATATGTATTGGCTCTTACTTTTTTTCCCCTTGCATCAATCGTTGTCAACATCTCTTGATAAATTATACAGAAACTGTTGACGTCTTCGTATTTATAATATCGCTCTATGGTTGTTGTTTTGTTTTTGTTTTGTTTTGTTTTTTTTTGGTTTTTTTTTTTGGTTGTTGTTGTTAAATAACTGCGCGGCTAAGAATTCCAGCAAGACAGTGCACTTTTAATGCACGTAATGCTAAAATTCACAGCTTTCTATCAAGCGTTTAAAAGATGTTAAAGTAGATTGGAAAAGTAAAGAATTACTCGATTTCTTTTATTGGATAAATCCTCATAGCGGCGTTAATTTATAACAAAGATTAAAGGGACAGTATGTTAACTGTTTTGGGTGGATTACATCAACATAAGTTCATACTCATATCCACCTAGCTTTCAATTTGGCTACCGAACTCGATGCAGTAAGATGTCAAATATGAATCACTTGATCAGCTCACCTGGTTGTCAATGAACTCATCAGAGTATGATAGAAAGTCCGCTTGCATCTCAGATTGTGTCCTCACCTGGGTAAACAAAAGATAATCTATTTTGAAATTACCTTAATTCAGGCTGCACTTTTTTTTTTTGCAAGTTTAAATCAACTTAAAGTTCTCGGTATAATTTTTTTTTCCTGCATCTTTTGACCATCATGTACGACAGCTTTGTCAAATGAAACCAACGGTGAAATCGATTTCTCACACGGTTTGTGAAAGAAATAAAAAAGTAAAGTTTTGTAAGCCTACTTTAGTGTTGTTTTATTTTATTCCAGTCTTAAAGACATATATATATTACTTAAATAAGAAAATGTGTACGATAAATTGGAAATACGGTTAAAAATTTTGGTATCTTTTGCAATGACATTTACCAATGGATGTCTCAAAATGTACCTTTGGAATGGCTTCGACAGAAGTTAAGTGAAGACGTTACGCATGAGCTGGCACAATCATAATTATATATACACGTCTAATCATAAAAGATGTCGCGGATGTGATAAAGGCGAGGCATTGGGGAGCATAAAATATTTTAAAAACAAACTTCTCTTTAGTAAGTTTAGATAAACTGAAAATTGCACTTAAACTTTATCGTACAAGTCCAAATCCTTGAGCAAAACTCTTCTTACATGCAAATTGCTATCCGTGCTAGTTCTAGTATTTCATACTAATCATGCGATTACACGATTTGCTCGGGAAACAAGATTTCGATCTCGAGTCTTAAAATGAAATAACAAAAAAGAAATAGAAATAACAAAGAAAAAAATGACCTTTGTCAAATTTGTATAGCGATTAAATTTTTTAGTCGCCAAAATCAGTTTAAGATTTTTATTTTACAAACCTTATCAAACACCCGGATGTAGTCCATGTAAACGGAAGTCCCAAGGGCGCCCCCTAGCTGAAGAGAGGAGATTGTCTGGATTGTAGAGTTACCGTTCATGCCAGATGTTGATTCCTCTTGGGCTGAGAACATTCGGAGAAGAAATTTGTTGTAAACATTAATTTAAAAACTGAGTTTTAAATGGACAACTAAACCCCGGTGAAAACGTTCCGAAAATGCTGCAGATGAAACACTGTCGTTTTTTCCTGGGTTAAGAAGAAATGTCAGTGTTGTTAATAACTAGAGGCATACAACACAGCATATACGATAAAAACGTAGAAATCTAGATCACCTAAATTACCTTCATCATCTTTATCAGTTTCTCTTCTTTAACGCCCACCAGGCTGCTTTTCTGTCAGCTTATACGTTAATTTGATTTCTCAAACTTAGGCCTTTGCTCTGACAACAATGTTGATTTGAGGGTCCAAAGTGAAGCCCAATACCTAACATGCTGTAATTTAATTTTATTTCTTTCTTTTTTTTAATAATCTTGGTTTATATCATCGTCTCTCACATAAGGCCACGCGTCCACTGCTCGTATAAGCCCGCCCTTGAACGGCCTTGAGTGAAAATGAAGCGTTTTTAAACAGTTATGGCATCGCTTGCATGGCTGCGCCATTTTCTTTCATCCGGCACTTAGCTGGCTATTTAACAAAGACGAGTAAACGCTGTAGATCTTAAGATTAAGATGACTCATGAGCAGTGTATGTAGGTAAGCTTGCCTGGCTCAGTGGACGCGGGCAGTTTTAGCTAGTCGTAAAGAGCGCTATCACAGGGCTTGTTAGCCAAACCTAGGGTCAGCTGCATTTGGTAGGTAATGTCTAGTTTGATTTGATGGGTTCGTGGGTCTTTTAAACACACTAGGGCCTAGACTGAATGCCATTCTGGCCTCTGATGCGGATCAACGAGTCCGTTCTGTCTCTAGTTACTTTCTTATTATTCCGATTATAAGCAATCAGTGAACAATGCTG
>JAWDGP010006767.1:0-12500 GCA_033675545.1 Elysia crispata | reverse complement strand
CAATTGTAATGATTAATGTTGTTGCATGACAAGTGTAATGAGTTGTGGTATGACAGTTGTAATGACTTGGACATGGCAATTGTAATGATTAATGTTGTTGCATGACAAGTGTAATGAGTTGTGGTATGACAGTTGTAATGACTTGGGCATGATGACAATTGTAATGATTAATGTTGTTGCATGACAAGTGTAATGAGTTGTGGTATGACAGTTGTAATGACTTGGACTTGATGACAATTGTAATGATTAATGTTGTTGCATGACAAGTGTAATGAGTTGTGGTATGACAGTTGTAATGACTTGGGCATGATGACAATTGTAATGATTAATGTTGTTGCATGACAAGTGTAATGAGTTGTGGTATGACAGTTGTAATGACTTGGACATGGCAATTGTAATGATTAATGTTGTTGCATGACAAGTGTAATGAGTTGTGGTATGACAGTTGTAATGACTTGGGCATGATGACAATTGTAATGATTAATGTTGTTGCATGACAAGTGTAATGAGTTGTGGTATGACAGTTGTAATGACTTGGGCATGATGACAATTGCAATGATTAATGTTGTTGCATGACAAGTGTAATGAGTTGTGGTATGACAGTTGTAATGACTTGGGCATGACAATTGTAATGAGTAATGTTGCTGCATTATAATTCTAATGAGTTGCTGCATTGTTTCATTAACAATGTCATTTTCCTAATGTGGCTATATTTTCTCTGATTTGAAATTTTCAAGGCACGATATCTATTTTTTTTTTCATATAAAACATTGATCGATATTAAATGATTTCTTCCCTTTTTTTTTCTTTTCATAAAAACAAACTAGGAATGAAATTCTGTCGATATAAAGGAAAGGGAAGCAAGTAGGTCTTCGTAATTAAACTGTTGGGGAATGATAGTAAACTTCAATGGCTTACAATTTTTTGTTTATATTTAGCGATAGAATAAGGCTCACCTCAGTGGTGCTAGCTTAATCAAGGTTTAAATAATCACCCAACCAAAACTTATGTGGAGAAAGATTGAATAATTCAAAATGACAGATAAACGCTAAGCGAAACATTTATATGTCATTTTGAATTATTTCATCTTTGTCGATATAAGTTCAGATTTTGTGATTGTTTAAACCCTGATTTTTTTTTTATTTTATAGTTGTGCCCAAGAGCTTAGCATGTGTTATTTTTTTTATTCTATTCTCCAGTGGTGCTAACAATTTAAGCACTATTTTTTAACCGTAAACATTCTGTATTAGTTATAAGATCTCGAATAAATTCCAAGAGTCAAGTTACAGAAAGGGTGGGTAGATGTGATTCTAAAATCTCTTTTTGGTCTGTTTAGCGCTCTAAAGAAAGAGTCAAATGGCAAATCGAATTGAGAAAAAGTTCCTGTCGGAAATTTGTTTTTAATCACAGATGAAGCAGAAATTAATTGTATTGGATGTAAGTATAATATTGTTAACTTGAACCGTTGCACTTTTTTTTCCGTAAAAAAAATTTAAATATAATCATTCTACATATATGGAGTTCGAGCATTATGGATAGAGAGATTCAGATGCAGAAAGACAATGAGGATGAGAATAATATGACACACGGGCGGGAAGCCAAACAGGCAGGCACGCAGTTAGGCAGGTAATATGATATAGATTATATGCGATTCAACAAAGAGGTATAGATATCAACAGTCATCTTGGCGGAAGTTGAAAAGACAGGTGGACAGATGGATAGTAATCTAGGCGGAAGTTGGAAAGACAGGTAGACAGAGAGGCAGACAGTTGATGGACAATCATACAGTAGGTAGGCGGAAGTCGAAAAGACAGGTAGATAGTCAGGCAGACAGATGGACAGTCATATAGGCGGAAGTCGAAAAGACAGGTAGCCAGACAGGCAGACAAAGATTCAGGAATGCAGAGAGTAAAAATGAGAAGATTCCACAAGCAGATACAGAGACCACTGACCTGTATCACAGGTGAGGCATTCCGGTAAGACAAAGCCGGTGAGACAGCTTGTACAGACATCATTCTGCCAGAATCTAAGAGTTGTGTTCTCATGACACACGCATTGGTCTCCCCCTGGCGAGAAAGCAGGCAGCAGAGTCTATAAATAGCTATGGTGTTCTCCAATACAATTCTCATTGGTTGAAACTACGAAAATAATGCACACATAATTATCAACTGCGTATTTTTGAATGATAAACGACAAGTTGAATGAATGTAGAGTGACTTTATAAAAGAATCACAAACAATATGTCCCCTTCTCTAAATACTTATATTATCATGTAGATATGTAATCTGAAGATAATTTGGAATAATTGATAAAAGTGCTCAACTGTGAGAACTTTTCATAGATATAAAAGATCTTATCATAAATTCTCTTCATACGACACTGGTGTTTCAAGCGGAGAACAAAAGTTTCACTTGTCCTCCGCTCTCTTCAGGTATTGTCGTATGAAGCGAATTTAAGGTAAGATCTTCTATATCTATCTATCTATCTATCTATCTATCTATCTATCTATATATATATATATATATATATATATATATATATATAGAGAGAGAGAGAGAGAGAGAGAGAGAGAGAGATCTTCTATGTCTATCTACCTATATATATCTATATATATATATATATATATATATAGAGAGAGAGAGAGAGAGAGAGAGTTGGGTTTTTTTACTTGCGCCTAAACGTGTGTGTATTATATATGTTTACATCAGAAATCCTCTGCTCTTACAATACAGATCAATCATAGATCGTGACCTCAAAGCAAGTTTTTTCAGTTGTTGTTCACCTTCACTGAAGCGGCTGAATTCAAATTCCAAAAAAAAATTGAATGGAAGTTTTTTTTAATTAAAAGAAGTATTTTATTTTAGTAAGACAGGGAAAATTTTAGAGTAAATTTTAGGGAATAGTTTCAAACAAATAATTGCGAATAATTGTCAAAATGCGACTATTACGGATAAAAAGAAGGTATTTTCGTGACTCATGAGAAAGTTCAAAGGAAAATAATATTAAATACATTATAATAATAAGTTAGTTTCCGTCACTAGTGAGAAAGTTCAAGAGAAACTAATGTGAAATGTATGATAATAATAGTTAGTTCCGTCACTAGTGAGAAAGTTCAAGAGAAATTATTGTGAATTGTATGAAAATAATAGTTAGTCTCCGTCATTAATGAGAAAGTTCAAGAGAAATTAATGTGAAATGTATGATAATAATAGTTAATCTCCGTCACTAGTGAGAAAGTTCAAGAGAAATTAATGTGAAATGTATGATGATGATAATAATAAGTTAGTTTCCGTCACTAGTGAGAAGTTTAAGAGAAATTAATGTGAAATGTATGATAATAATAGTTAGTCTCCGTCACTTCTGAGAAAGTTCAAAGAGAAATTGATGTGAAATGTATGATAATAATAGTTAGTTCCGTCACTAGTGAGAAAGTTCAAGAGAAATTATTGTGAATTGTATGAAAATAATAGTTAGTCTCCGTCATTAATGAGAAAGTTCAAAGGAAAATAATATGAAATATATGATGATAATAATAGTTAGTCTTCGTCACTAGTGAGAAAGTTCAAAGGAAAATAATATGAAATATATGAGGATAATAATAGTTAGTCTCCGTCATTAGTGAGAAAGTTCAAGAGAAAATATTGTGAAATACGTGATAATAATAAGTTAATCTTCGTCACTAGTGAGAAAGTTCAAAGACAAATTATGTGAAGAAAGACATGAATTGCCGCGGATAAACAAGGTGTGAAGAAAAAACCTACGGCAAATGACGTGTCTGTAGACTATACACACTCAGCAGCTGCTTACCGTTGACACTGGCGTAGCCGTTGTAACAGGGCGTTGAACAGTTCGTGTCGTGGCCAATCAGATTGTCCTCACAGTATTCACAGTAACAGCCAGTGTAGTTGCCTACGCACAGCTCACAATTGTTGCCGTTATAACCCCAGTCGCACGTACACACGCCGCTCACGTTGCTATGACAAACACCTGAGTATCGGCAGAAAGAACCGTCTGGGTCAGCAGTGTTTGTGTTTTGTATAAGACATACATCTATAGCCCTTTTATTTTTTTGGGATGTAAAAATATCACTTTGATACCCATTTCGTCTTGCTACTGGCAAAGAATGCGGCAAACCTGCAATTAACCCGTTAGCTATTACTACTCCTATACTATATCGCCGTTCACATCCTAGTGCTCCGACTTGGACGCCTCGGCTGCCTCTCGGATGTTCGCTGATAGTCTCCTCCACTGTGTTCTGTCTTCTGCTATTGACCTCAGATGTTCGCTGATAGTCTCCTCCACTGTGTTCTGTCTTCTGCTATTGACCTCAGATGGTCGCTGATAGTCTCCTCCACTGTGTTCTGTATTCTGCTATTGACCTCAGATGGTCGAGGTCGTTCTTGGTTTTGAGTTTCAGGTCGCCTGCTGGTACGCGACAGAAATCTTTGTTGATGACTGTTGCCAGTGTTTTTATGGGCCTTCATGTTAAGCGAGCTTGACTCCTTCACTTTCATCTCAACAAAGATCATTGCTACAGAAATTTCCGTTAATACAATTGCTTTTTTTTTTTCTTCTTTCCACTTTAACTTTTCCTATTTTGTTGATGTTAATTTCTCTTTCAGTTTGTGTAATTCACATTTCCATCTTCCAACACGTATATTTTTGGTGTTGTGAAACAAAGTTATGAGATGAAAAGTTATAAATTGAAAACTCATTTTTAATATCTTAAAAAATGCGAACAGCAGAAAGAATAACTAGTGCCCCATTTTTTCTTATGGCCTGAAGAGGCTCCATCAAAATAATTCATTACGATAACCAGTTCATATTAAGAAGTGTGAACTGTCATGACATATGACATGATGGTATGCCATAGGAACTATACTAATTTGACACCAAAAACGAAAAACAAAATTTAGAAAAATATATTCGATAAACAGAGGAAGGCAAAGTTCAATCCTGATGTATCCCTTGTTAGACTAAACTGACATCATAAACAAAATGAACTGGTGCTGTAAAACTAACATAAATACATAAACAAAGTAAACTGGTGCTGTTGAAGTAACATAAATACATAAACAAAGTAAGCTGGTGCTGTTGAAGTAACATAAATACATAAACAAAGTAAGCTGGAGCTGTAAAACTAACATAAATACATAAACAAAGTAAACTGGTGCTGTTGAACTAACATAAATACATAAACAAAGTAATCTGGAGCTGTAAAACTAACATAAATACATAAACAAAGTAAACCATAACTGTAAAAACTAACATAATTACATAAACAAAGTAAACCCTAACTGTAAATATAAGATATAACGTTTTCTTTCATACTTTTTTCTTAAAAAAAAAGGCTGGTTTTATGCTTTCGAAATTTATTTAAATATCCTTCCAAACTTTCATTACAAGATGACAACGAACAAACAAAACATCCCCAGACGTGCATTGTCTGACAGGTATTTTGTAACAACTTATTCATTTCCACCAACATAATACAAAGCGTTTGTGAGGACTATACTTAGGTTATAATTTTACCAACTTAGAAACTATACTTGTTATACAAACTCGAAAGATTGAAACAGACAGTTAAATTTTTTGTCAGTCACCTTGGATTGAGTATGAAACAGTCGCGTCAAACTACAAAGTAGCGACGTCACGAAGTAAGACGTTTTGTGAAGAGCAATTTTTGGGTAACTGTAAGTTTCCTGAAGAAAGCTTGAAATTTCTACTTTTTATACTGCTCTATCTTCTAGCTTTCATAATGTTTCAAAAGTAAAAGTACTTGAAATAGCGAGAATTTCAAGCCTTCTTGAGGAATATGGTATTTTCCCAATTACTCGTCTGCCGCAAAACGTCTGATTTGTGCCGTCGCTACTTAGTTTCGGAATGTTGAGCTCTAGCTTAAAACCGCTATAAAAATGCTCATGTAAGTAGCTTTGAGCCTACCATTGTATAAGCAAGGATAAGGAATAGTTTGCTAATATTAACGTCACAATTTGCTTCAGTCTGATTGTTGAGATGTTCTTGCTAATATTAACGTCACAATTTGCTTCAGTCTGATTGTTGAGATGTTCTTGCTAATATTAACGTCACAATTTGCTTCAGTCTGATTGTTGAGATGTTCTACAGGAAAGGCAGATTACTGGGTTACGGTGATTTTGTGCGAAACCTGGCATGAGCGAGCAAATTGATCTATTGGATGCATCGAGGGATCAGAAGATGCTCTCCCTGCTTTATGCCCTGCTGTGAGAATTGAAATTGATAACATTAACTGATAATATTATCAGATGACCCACAAAGGGCGATAATCAATGCATCTTTTGATTACGGAGTCTAAGTCGTAAGTTTAAACTAAATGATATCGCAGCTTTACATCTTATTATAGGGTTAATCCCTGCCAAATCTAACAGTATGTATAGAGGATTTTTACACATCTAGCTTAAATTTTTAGGTGTTAGACTATATTATTAAAAGTAGCAGCAAAAGCAAGACTGCTGATCTAAACACGTGACTAGAAATTGAAAAAAACAAAAATGGAGGTCGAGGATAGATTTTGTCTTTTGATGAAGGGGGATATCGGAGACAAAAGCTGCTCCTATGATTGGCAATGTACAGCGAGCTTCACTCAGATGCGTTTGGTCAACTTGATCAGTCCTGGAAATGGGGCACAACAAACTTTGCTCTCTTAAAAATCGTTTATTTCGTGGGAAGAAAATACTACAGAAAATGGAAAAACTAAAATGCCAAGCACAAATATATAAAAATATTCTTTTTGGTCACATGTTTCTGTCATGTCGACATAACTAAACCTCAGTTTTTTGTTCAAAAGGGCAAAAATGTTTAGCAGCGAACAAAATAAAGTAAGGGATCTGTTACAAGAGGTAGTTATTTTGTAAGGTTTTCCGGCAGCAGGATTCAACTCTATGGCTATAACCATCCCTCCCATCCCCCCCCCCCCCACTTTTTTTTTTAATCCAGCATCAAGCAATATTGGAGTGGTATATGCGATAATTTCTGTTTTTCTTTCTGTTAGATTTTTTTTTGGGAGGGTGTGGGGCAAGTTGTGTATGTAGAGGATTAAATTTATTACCAAAGTTTAAGAGAAGGCCATTTTTCACACACAAAAAAAGTGCATTGACATTTTTGAAAAGTCAGAAAAAGTCGTAGTCAAATTAAGATAATTCCTGTAACGAAAAGGGAACAATTTATGTCGTCCAACTATTTATACTTATGTTCCAGAAACTCTCAGTTAAATTTTAACTAATTTATAAGAGAGCATTTTGGTTTTACTGTGCTTGTCTGGTAAAACTTAAGAAACTGTTTATATCTTTTTCTAAGGTGTTAAAACATGCGTCAAGGAAAATAGGAAAAAAAGAAAAAAAAAAAACTGTTTTAGTTCACGTGGACAAAACCCACACAATAAAGAAAAACCTGCTACGTCACATCCACACTAACAACGCCTAGCTACTGGTTCTAGAGAACCGTAGCAGCAAGACTACAGTAAAAATAAAAGATTTACAGATCCAAGAAAATGTTACCTTTGTACGAGCACCTTTTTTTAGAGGAAAATTCGCGGTTCATCAGAAGTAATAAAGATGGGGCCTTACTTTGACAGGTTGTTTAAAATCACTGTTAACATCATAACTTTTCCCTCTCTATTAATTCTCCCCTTGTATAGGCCCCAGGTCACAAGCTCCAGTCTCTATAACTCTCACCTTGTATAGGCCCCAGGGCACAAGCTCCTGTCTCTAAATCTCACCTTGTATAGGCCCCACGTCATAAGCTCCTGTCTCTAAATCTCACCTTGTATAGGCCCTACGTGACAAGCTCCAGTCTCTAACTCTCACCTTCTATAGGCCCCACATCACAAGCTCCTGTCTCTAAATCTAACCTTGTATAGGCCCCACCACAAGCTCCTGTCTATATAACCCTCACCTTCTATAGGCCCCACATCACAAGCTCCTGTCTATATAACTCTAACCTTGTATAGGCCCCACGTCACAAGCTCTAGTCTCTAACTCTAACCTTGTATAGGCCCCACGTCACAAGCTCTAGTCTCTAACTCTAACCTTGTATAGGCCCCACGTCACAAGCTCTAGTCTCTAACTCTAACCTTGTATAGGCCCCACATCACAAGCTCCTGTCTCTAAATCTAACCTTGTATAGGCCCCACCTCACAAGCTCCTGTCTCTAAATCTAACCTTGTATAGGCCCCACATCACAAGCTCCTGTCTCTAAATCTAACCTTGTATAGGCCCCACATCACAAGCTCCTGTCTCTAAATCTAACCTTGTATAGGCCCCACATCACAAGCTCCTGTCTCTAAATCTAACCTTGTATAGGCCCCACCTCACAAGCTCCTGTCTCTAAATCTAACCTTGTATAGGCCCCACCTCACAAGCTCCTGTCTCTAAATCTAACCTTGTATAGGCCCCACCTCACAAGCTCCTGTCTCTAAATCTAACCTTGTATAGGCCCCACATCACAAGCTCCTGTCTCTAAATCTCACCTTGTATAGGCCCCACATCACAAGCTCCTGTCTCTAAATCTCACCTTGTATAGGCCCCACATCACAAGCTTCAGTCTATATAACTCTCACCTTCTATAGGCCCCACATCACAAGCTTCAGTCTATATAACTCTCACCTTCTATAGGCCCCACCTCACAAGCTCCTGTCTCTATAATTCTAACCTTGTATAGGCCACACATCACAAGCTTCAGTCTCTATAACTCTCACCTTCTATAGGCCCCACATCACAAGCTTCAGTCTATATAACTCTCACCTTCTATAGGCCCCACATCACAAGCTTCAGTCTATATAACTCTCACCTTCTATAGGCCCCACATCACAAGCTTCAGTCTATATAACTCTCACCTTCTATAGGCCCCACATCACAAGTTTCAGTCTATATAACTCTCACCTCCTTCTATAGGCCCCACATCACAAGCTTCAGTCTATATAACTCTCACCTTCTATAGGCCCCACATCACAAGCTTCAGTCTATATAACTCTCACCTTGTATAGGCCCCACATCACAAGCTTCAGTCTATATAACTCTCACCTTGTATAGGCCCCACATCACAAGCTTCAGTCTATATAACTCTCACCTTGTTTAGGCCCCACATCACAAGCTTCAGTCTATATAACTCTCACCTTGTATAGGCCCCACATCACAAGCTTCAGTCTATATAACTCTCACCTTGTATAGGCCCCACATCACAAGCTTCAGTCTATATAACTCTCACCTTGTATAGGCCCCACATCACAAGCTCCTGTCTCTAAATCTCACCTTGTATAGGCCCCACATCACAAGCTCCTGTCTCTAAATCTCACCTTGTATAGGCCCCACCTCACAAGCTCCTGTCTCTAAATCTCACCTTGTATAGGCCCCACATCACAAGCTGCGGTCTCCATAACTGCCACCTTGTATAGGCCCCACGTCACAAGCTCCTGTCTCTAAATCTCACCTTGTATAGGCCCACGTCATAAGCTCCTGTCTCTATAATTCTCATCTTGTATAGGCCGCACGTCATAAGCTCCAGTCTAACTTCCATCTTGTATAGGCCGCACGTCATAAGCTCCAGTCTAACTTCCATCTTGTATAGGCCCCACGTCATAAGCTCCTGTCTCTAAATCTCACCTTGTATAGGCCCACGTCATAAGCTCCTGTCTCTAAATCTCACCTTGTATAGGCCCACGTCATAAGCTCCTGTCTCTAAATCTCACCTTGTATAGGCCCACGTCATAAGCTCCTGTCTCTAAATCTCACCTTGTATAGGCCCCACATCACAAGCTGCGGTCTCCATAACTGCCACCTTGTATAGGCCCCACGTCACAAGCTGCGGTCTCTATAACTCTCACCTTGTATAGGCCCCACGTCACAAGCTCCTGTCTCTAACTCTAACCTTGTATAGGCCCCTCGTCACAAGCTGCGGTCTCTATAACTCTCACCTTGTATAGGCTCCACGTCACAAGCTCCTGTTTCTAACTCTAACCTTGTATAGGCCCCACGTCACAAGCTCCAGTCTCTATAACTCTCACCTTGTATAGGCCCCACGTCACAAGCTCCAGTCTCGTTGTAGTCCCCTATGCAAGAGTCCGGCAGATTGGTCAAAATATCCGTGCAGTTTCGGTCACGTGTCCTCACGCCATCGTTGCACGTGACGCTACAGGCTGACCATTCACCCCACTCGCTCCACACTGAAAAACACACACACAAACAAACAGAGGTTTCAGAATCTGAGCGCAAAACAATTAATGTCCAGATTTGTTTATAGGTAACGTGAAACCTTGTTTTGTTGGATAATTAAAAACAAGTGTCACCATTTGCTAATAACGAATGTGATATCAAGAAAAACTTACGCCACTTAAGTTGAAGCCATATGTTTTGTTCGTTAATCAAAAACAATTCTCGCCATTTCTTAAAAGAAATGTGATTCCCATAAAAAGTTCGGACAATTACGTTGAAGTCTTATGTCGTGTTCGTTAATCAAAAAACATATCGAAGATCTCCGCAACTCTATGTCGTAAATATTTCCCCATTGGAAAAATTGAGTTTTTTTACTCAGTTCTTATCTAAGGTTCTTTGTTTTCAGATGCGGCGTTTGTTAAATTCTGATCGTTATTGTTCCATAAACCCAGAAATTGATTTTCGTGCGGTACTAATGTACTGATTCTGAGTAAAGTATACTTAAGTTGCTTTGGAATGAAAAGAAAATACCACTTAATTGTTAAGATTGAACGAATAGTAAGCGTGTCAAGAAAATTTGCACCTAATATCATCTGGTCTTTAGAACTTATTTAGAATCGCTTCCAACAGGGGTAGAAGAGATTTAAAGAATAAAAAGAAAATGGGAAAAAACACAAGAAGAACAAGGGCAAGAATAAAAAGGAGAACAAGAATGAAAAAGAAGAACAAGAAGAGAAAATAACAAGAGCAAGAACAGCAAGAAGAGAAAGAAAGAGAAGAAAAATAAGCCTTTAAGGAGAAGAAGAGAAAGTGATAAAGAGTAGGGGGGGGGAGGGAGAGAGAGAGAGAGAGAGAGAGAGAGAGAGAGAGAGAGAGAGAGAGAGAGCGCATGGAAAAAAAAAAGAAAAGAAAATACAGGGTATAGACTAAAACATAAATTTGAAAAAAAAAATAGGAAGCGATACGATAAACAAGGCAAAAACATATATCCGACAAAAAAAAATAAAAACAAAAAAAAAAAAAAAAAAAAAAAAATTATTCCTCTAACCAGTTGTACCAACCTCCGCATGGTATGTTGGTGTTGTTGCAGGTTTCCACCTCAGTGCCGTCACCGGCGCAGTCGAGGCCGTTGTTGGCGGCGGCGGGGTTGTCACACTGTCTGGTGCGGTGTCGAAACCCGTCCACAATACAGGTCACACTGCAAGCGCTCCAGTTACCCCACTCGCCCCAGTTACCGTTGACTGGCGCGGGGCAGGGGACAGCAGGCAGATGATTGACATGGAAGATTGAGGGATTGTCGAGTTGTATGATTATAACAATCAAAAATGATTTTGTGGGGGTGGTTTTGGAATGAATGATTTTTTTTTTTTAATAGATGAATTTAAATTTTTTTAAAATTCAATTCGTCTTTGTTTCTTTTTTACATTGTCAAATGTGAAAAATTCTTCAATGTCATTTGATTTATCCCAGAAGTGCATCTATGTCGTGTTTTAAAGCAAGTGATAAGATCAGATGAAAATTTAATTTTAATGACAAAATTACGTGAGGGATGTATATATATATATATATATATATATATATATATATATATATATATATATATATATATATATATCGCTTCACGTGCAAAGTCAATGAGTTTTAACTGAAGGACGTTTTACGAACCCTACACAATGTGAACATATGGATGAGGGAAACCTTGGACAAGCGTTATGATTCAAGAAAACAATTATGAGAATAATTAATGAAATAAATTATTTATTCTAGATCCTCACTATTCTTATAATAAATTGAATTTTGTGTACAGATTATAGTGTTGAGTCACTCAGAAAGAGTTGTGACGAAAAGCACAAAACAAAAGGCCAGCAAAGTTTGTCCAGATTCCAGTGCGCTACTCTAGTATGGTGGATGGTGTAATGTGACTTCGTAACAAATATCTTTCATTATAAATTTCTTACAGCAATTAGGAATAATACCACACAATATTACTTGTTTTTTATCTGTATTGGTTATTTCCAACTTTGCCAATTCCCAAAAATGTTCTCGTTATTATTTTCAAGATTCTTAATTTTCCATAACTTTTTACCTCTTGGTCCTAACGAAAAATCCTCGTCTATGGATCCGTCGCCGTCGTCATCTGAAAGCATCATGTAAATCAATCACTATTATCATCGAGAAAACCAATCATTATTATCATCGAAAAAATCAATCATTATTATCATCGAGAAAATCAATCATTATTATCATCGAGAAAATCAATCATTATTATCATCGAGAAAATCAATCATTATTATCATCGAGAAAATCAATCAT
>JAWDGP010006766.1:447500-463182 GCA_033675545.1 Elysia crispata | reverse complement strand
ACGGAGACGAAGCTCACAACTTTTACCTCAATAGCACTTACACCGCCACGGAGACGAAGCTAAGAGCTTGTACCTCAATAGCACTTACACCGTCACGGAGACGAAGCTCAGAGCGTTCACCTCAATAGTTCTTACAATATATGTAAAGCGATCAAAAGTATGCAAAACATTGATTGATCGTAGACGGACTTGAGTGTGTGTTTCGAGTAAAACTAATGAACTTTAAATTTAGTCACTGATTATTAGACAGTATATTAATTGATATGGACTTATAAAATTATGTCACGAGACGATTTTCTA
Source organism: Elysia crispata (assembly GCA_033675545.1). Lineage (NCBI taxonomy): Eukaryota > Metazoa > Mollusca > Gastropoda > Plakobranchidae > Elysia > Elysia crispata. The sequence continues at coordinate 462,882 of JAWDGP010006766.1, read as the reverse complement.
CACCGTCACGGAGACGAAACTCAGAGCTTTCATCTCAATAGCACTTACACCATCACGGAGACGAAGCTCACAACTTTTACTTCAATAGCACTTACACCGCCACGGAGACGAAGCTCACAACTTTTACCTCAATAGCACTTACACCGCCACGGAGACGAAGCTAAGAGCTTGTACCTCAATAGCACTTACACCGTCACGGAGACGAAGCTCAGAGCGTTCACCTCAATAGTTCTTACACCGTCACGGAGACGAAGCTAAGAGCTTTCATCTTAATAGCACTTACACCGCCACGGAGACGAAGCTCAGAGCGTTCACCTCAATAGTTCTTACACCGTCACGGAGACGAAGCTCAGAGCGTTCACCTCAATAGTTCTTACACCGCCACGGAGACGAAGCTAAGAGCTTGTACCTCAATAGCACTTACACCGTCACGGAGACGAAACTCAGAGCGTTCACCTCAATAGTTCTTACACCGTCACGGAAACGAAGCTAAGAGCTTTCATCTTAATAGCACTTACACCGTCATGGAGACGAAGCTCAGAATGTCTACCTCAATAGCACTTACACCGTCACGGAGACGAAGCTAAGAGCTTGTACCTCAATAGCACTTACACCATCACGGAGACGAAGCTCACAACTTTTACCTCAATAGCACTTACACCGTCACGGAGACGAAGCTCAGAGCTTATACCTCAATAGCACTTACAAAATTCAAATTTCTCGGATATTGAAAATGGTATTTTTACAAAGTTTTTTCAAATTAAGTATTTAATCGAGCCAACTACCCTTAACTTTTTTCATTCATGTCACAAGAAAACAAGCATTACACATCTCACTCACTCACACGTCACTCTTCTCCTACTCTCGCTCTCCACTCATTCCTTCGGTTTTTCTCATACACTATGTTGCTCTTCAGCACAATATAAAATTTTAAAATCAATGAAGTTGAATGGACTCTTGGACAGCGTATATTGCAAGATTATTTTGTTCGTTTTATTTGATATTACCTCTCCACAAGATCTAGAGCCTTTTTTGCATGCCAAACTTGTATTTAGCCCCCCCCCAAAAAAAAAAAAAAAAAAAAAAAATCAGGCAAAGTGGAACTTACAATGGGAGGCCCTAAATATTTCTATCCACGTTATGGGGCTCGAACTCGCGAAGGTCAGACCCCCGTACGGAGATATTAAAAAAAGAAAAGAAGATAAAACATTATCAATCTTAAAGCTCGAAAGGTAATTATAATTGCATCAAGCAGAAGATTTTCTTTTTTCCATAGTTCCCCTAAAAGTATCGCCACAATTATTAAATGTATCATTTACGAAGCTATGCCCCTTGACCCAAATGATATAATCATTTTTCAAGCAGATTGATATGTAGCCAAATTAGTTCAACTACTGTGTTCTTTATATGTCTTTTCATTAAAGTGGATCGAACAATTACATCAGATAAACTCAATAATTGCTGCCGTGATATGCCATGTCAAGTATCCATTCACATCTTTATTCCCTTCTAATAATGATGCATGTATAACTAAGAGGTTTTCTTACTGAGCGCATTTTGTAGCATAAACTCATTGTCTTCTTTTCGCAAAAGAAAAAACTTTTTTGATTAAAACGAATGAATAATATTACATTTTTCATCTCGAAAGGGTGGCAATAATGACAATGCTTGAATAATTCAAAGCTTTTGTCTCAATATTTAAAAGTGGTTGCACAAAGAATGTGTGAAAAAAGTTTTTCTGGAAAGCTCATAAGTTTGAACAGAAGGTAGAAACTCATTGGGGAGCTAGATAACAGGGAGTCTTCAGAGAAGAAACCCCCCTTGTAGCAAGTGTTTTGGCCCTGAACTTCTGACACTCTAAAGGGGGTCGGGCCTCACCCAGGTCATGACTCCCAGGTGTCTCCCTGTTATCTTTTTTTTCCTTTTTTCTTTGCACAGCGCCAGGATTCGAACCCACACCCGCAACTTTAGATGGATTGCTGATCCCGGCGCCAACTGGTCCTGCTGTGATAAGAGCATTTTTAATCCTTATGAAGGAACCTCTCATTTCTCCTGCTCCAGATCCACTGGGAACTGTTTTCGGCTATTTCCGCCAGTACCTTTAGAGCTTTTGTTTTTTTGTTGCCACATATTGAAAGTTTAGTCAGAAGGTCGTAGACTGATGACCCTATGAATCCTCTGGCACCAACCTCAATGGGCATCACCACAACTTTGTAGCCGGCATTTCCTAGCTCTTTGGTCAAGTTCAGGTATTTCTCTCTCTTGTAGATGTGGGCCTCTTCCACTCTGCTTTCGTATGGAACTGTTAGCTCCACCATGATCAGTTGTTGTGTGGAAGCTGAATGGATCAGGATATCAGGCCTTAATCTTGTTTCTTTGATTATTCTGGGGTGACTGTCCCATTCTGGAGGGTCTGCTGAAACATCCCAGTCATCACAACCGTCTAGTAGGCATTTTATCTGGGTTTGATGTCCTCACCGGCCATCCGTGCCATGACTTAGCGTCTCCCTGTGTTGTGAATATCAACGTGTTGGCTTTAGGAAGGGTAGTCTCAAAAGACCAAAAGACCACTGTCCCGTTTGGCAGACTTAAACAGGTAAGATCTCAAAACTCACCCGCAGGTATACCAGAAGACAATTATATGTAACATTAACAATATTACAGGCTTTATCACCAATCAGCTAAATAAAAAAAAAATTGTTAAGTATTAACACCTGCTAGAAAAAGTCTTCACAGCAAAGTGATCGTTTATCGTTTAATCCTCCATCATATAAAAACTAAATATATTTACCTCATTCAGGTCAGGCAGGGCTAAACAGTTGGTTTATATGTAGGTCACCATGATGTCACCAACTTGGTTGATATGTAGGTATTCTTACTGGTGATTCAAGGTTTTTATTCAGCTCTCCTCATTGGTGCCAAGAATAGGATCAGGTCAAGTTCATGATAACAAGTTCAGTGGAGAGGGATAGAAAAGAATGATTACTATAAAAGATATACCAAAAAAATTGCTCCGATTTTAAAAAGAAAAGTTTATACGACTTCAATTTGCTACAAAGAATATCTATTTCTACAGCAAAAATTGCCAACTTTTACATTCTTAAAGGACATTTTAATCCAGCATATACATTTTACACCATCATCTTTATAAGAATATTGTGGCTTTAAAAGACGTCTTTTTCACATGTTTGATTGAGCAGAAACTTAGCCGTTCAAACCTAACACAAATGAAATTTATTTGGACATTAAGCAATTCCAACGGTCCTTGGTTACCTTGAGCTCATCGCCCTAGAACTTGAGCTCCCGGCATCTCTTGTATTGTTAAAAACTGTCTCAAAGTCATTTGAATCCACTCATGTCCAGTATCTGTTCAGGCTGTCTCAAAGTCATTTGAATCCATTCATGTCCAGTATCTGTTCAAATTGTCTCAAAGTCATTTAGATCCACTCATGTCCAGTATCTGTTCAAGACGACTGTCTCAAAGTCATTTGGATCCGTTCATGTCCAGTATTTGTTCAGACTGTCTCAAAGTCATTTGGATCCGTTCATGTCCAGTATTTGTTCAGACTGTCTCAAAGTCATTTGAATCCATTCATGTCCAGTATCTGTTCAGATTGTCTCAAAGTCATTTGGATCCGTTCATGTCCAGTATTTGTTCAGATTGTCTCAAAGTCATTTGGATCCGTTCATGTCCAGTATTTGTTCAGACTGTCTCAAAGTCATTTGGATCCGTTCATGTCCAGTATTTGTTCAGATTGTCTCAAAGTCATTTGGATCCGTTCATGTCCAGTATCTGTTCAAGACGACTGTCTCAAAGTCATTTGGATCCGTTCATGTCCAGTATTTGTTCAGACTGTCTCAAAGTCATTTGGATCCGTTCATGTCCAGTATCTGTTCAGACTGTCTCAAAGTCATTTGAATCCATTCATGTCCAGTATCTGTTCAGATTGTCTCAAAGTCATTTGGATCCGTTCATGTCCAGTATTTGTTCAGACTGTCTCAAAGTCATTTGGATCCGTTCATGTCCAGTATTTGTTCAGACTGTCTCAAAGTCATTTGGATCCGTTCATGTCCAGTATTTGTTCAGATTGTCTCAAAGTCATTTGGATCCGTTCATGTCCAGTATCTGTTCAAGACGACTGTCTCAAAGTCATTTGGATCCGTTCATGTCCAGTATTTGTTCAGACTGTCTCAAAGTCATTTGGATCCGTTCATGTCCAGTATCTGTTCAAGACGACTGTCTCAAAGTCATTTGGATCCGTTCATGTCCAGTATTTGTTCAGACTGTCTCAAAGTCATTTGAATCCGTTCACGTCCAGTATTTGTTCAGACTATCTCAAAGTCACTTAGATCCGTCATGACCAGAATCTGTTCAGGGAAGGCACATCAGCGTAAATAAAAGAGGATAGAGAGATAGAGAGATAAAGAGACAAAGAAAAAGAGAGGGGTGGAATGAGATACTAGTATTGACTTACCTTTGCTAGAGCGTCTATCATAGCATGTTTGAGATGTCGTGGCTGCTCTCTCAAGTTATCTCCTTTATTTCACTGCTGAAATCCTCCGTGATGATCCAGAAAATCTACTGTAGTTTGTAAGAGGTTCTCAAGTGTGCTCTTGTTCAAAGTAATAGATGAAAATAGCAATATACATAATATATACAAAAAAAAAAAAAAAAAAATGATTGAGTGAATTTTGAAATATGGGAGTTGGTGCCCAAGGTTTAGATTGATTGAGTGAATTTTGAAATATTGGAGTTGGTGCCCAAGGTTTAGAATGACTGAGTGAATTTTAAAATATGGGAGTTGGTGCCCAAGGTTGAGAATGATTGAGTGAATTTTGAAATATTGGAGTTAGTGCCCAAGGTTTAGAATGATTGAGTGAATTTTGAAATATTGGAGTTAGTGCCCAAGGTTTAGAATGATTGAGTGAATTTTGAAATATGGGAGTTGGTGCCCAAGGTTTAGAATGATTGAGTGAATTTTGAAATATGGGAGTTGGTGCCCAAGGTTTAGAATGATTGAGTGAATTTTGAAATATGGGAGTTGGAGCACAATGTTTATAATAACACTTACCTTCTTTAAGGTAACTGTAGAATAGAGGTGCTAAGCTGGCTTTTTGGGCCGTCCTGAAAAAATGTTGCTATGAATGATTTCCAAGCACCTGCCAAATTCACACCTCCCGCTGTCTTTGGTAAAGCATGAAACCTGTGAAGTTGGGTGAACCATAACTTTCAGCTCCTTAAATGCACTCAATATTACTTATTAAGGTGTGTTAGACAAATGTCAAGTGTACATCTTGTTATAAGTTCCCATTAAAGGAACAGGATGAGCTCAATTTTGGTTGATGTCGAGTGCGTCAGTAAGATGAGCAAATATCGCCTTGGTATCGGCATCGGCGTCATTGTAATCGTCATCATCGTCATCCTAGTCATCATCATCATCATCATCATCATCATCATCATCATCATCATCATCATCATCATCATCAGCAGCAGCAGCAGCAGCAGCAGTAGTAGTAGTAGTAGTAGTAGTAGTAGTAGTAGTAGTAGCAGCAGTAGTAGTAGTAGTAGTAGTAGTAGTAGTAGTAGTAGTAGTAGTAGTAGTAGTAGTAGTAGTAGTAGTAGTAGTAGTAGTAGTAGTAGTAGTAGTAGTAGTATAATTATTGCTTTAATTTTTATTTAATAATTATACCCTTTTCATGATGAGCTAATAGTTATAGTATACTTTTTAAACTGCTTCACAATTTGCTTCTGTCGTTTTAAGTCTATTACTTTCTTGTATTTCTTGACGATTAAATATTTCAAGTGAATACGAAACTAAAGGGGAAAAAAAAGCCAGCGTTCATATTACTTTAATATGTCCTAATAAACACCTTGTTTGACGTAGATTACAGTTATTTAAGAAGTAATAACGCCCCCAAATTGTCCCTACAAATCTTATATCGAGACACTACGTGGTGTGCTCGTAAATACTCGTCTCTCATACCAGAAGGCCTTGGATTAGAATCCTAGCTCAATCAGTGCCATGTAAAAATGCTCATTTATTTATAATAAATCCATCTATATTATTATTGTCTTTTTTGCACTTATTACTTTATGCATATATTTGAAAAAAAAAAGAGTTAATTCAAGGGCGGGAATTTTTTTCTACTGCAAGTCCTTCACGCTTTCTATTCAAATAGATAGGCGGCCCGTTTTGATTGTGATCTGGTCATAGTAAGACACCATCGTGTGGATTATGATGTCTGCTACTCAATCAATCACGGTGTTTTTCATGGCACACTGATGACCAAAATTATTGAGGCCAATAAATAGTGTAATACGTATAAATGGTAAAAACAAATTGCATTAAGAAAGGTCATTCAAAGACTAAATTTTTCGAAATTTTGTTGGCAAAGTGACTTTTCCAGCTTTTCAAATATCGCATTTTCAGACTGTAGGGAGAAATGATTAATGCCTTCCTTCCCCCCCACCCCCAACCCCCAACCCTTTTCCCCCCACCCAAATGAGAACATGCAAAATCCTGATAGCTGCGATCACCGGTGACTTTGAGGTTAAACCGCATGCCCTTAGAGTTAAAAGGCATTTCGTGTGGTTCGAAACACTGCTGTTAGACCACAAGCAAGGATCTTGTTAGACCCTGCTTTGTTTGAAGAGGGCAATGATATTCAACCTAGATAAGTTAATTTCAATACAGGTATGTAATTACAAAAAAAAAAAAAAGACTTTACACCAAAGTCTTTAGAGAGGCGTCGGTGGCTATGCGGCAGAGCTTCCGCCCTCATATGAGCAGGCATTTTACGCGTGTTCGACTCCTAAATTATGGCTGGGTGAGATTAGCGCCTGATGCTTTCAGCCCTGCCCTGCCCGATTGAGGTTCAGGGAAAAGGTTTGAGACCATCGTTTTATGGCCGGGCTCTGTCAAACAATCGATGAAGCAAACAATGTTTTTGGTGGCCTGAAAGTGGCTCTCTGCCTTACCCAGTCAGCTCATTTCGAAGAGATCTTCCCACAGTTAAGTGTGAGCTACGACGAGCAAATCCTCGGTGGTCTTTCTTTATTTTATAAAATAAAATGTTAACTGTAGAAAATTCATGATTGAATGTGCCTTTCCCTCTCTCTCTCTCTCTCTCTCTCTCTCTCTCTCTCTCTCTCTCTCTCTCTCTCTCTCTCTCTCTAACGTTCCCCCCCCCCTCTCTCTGTCTCTAACTCTCTCTCTCTCTCTCTTTCCAAAATCACATCCTTTTGAAAGAGAATGTGCATTCACCATCTTTCTTCCCCATTTCTCCCTTCTCCCTTTTTTCCCTCTTCGTCTATCTGTTTTTCTGTCTGTCTGTCTGTCCCCTCTCTTTTTCTCTCCTTCTTTGCCTTTTGAAATTTTCAAGATGATTATGGTCTCTCTCTCTCTCTCTCTCTCTCTCTCTCTCTCTCTCTCTCTCTCTCTCTCTCTCTCTCTCTCTCTCTCTCTCTCTCTCATATTTTTTACAATCTAAAAAAATTGAAAATCAGAAAGAAATCTAGATCTAGCTAGGTTTTTCGCGACACTGTTTTGTTCAATTTATCTGAATGAAATAAAAAATGTCATAGGATCTAAAAACTGAGAAAAAGAATAACGTTAGGCGGCATGTTCTGAAATGTAATACGACAACGAGAACGACAAGCATAGGCTTGAGATCGGTGAGGTCGATTTAGTCTAGAGATGACACTACGGTAGTAACGGTATCCCTGACCGACCTGCCAAGCTTACCTGGGCTAAGTCCTATCAAGTACCAACCTCGCCTGAGTTATTCTACTTCTAGGATCTATTTTAGGACCTTGTGAGCGACCCAGAATCAACAGTCGTGTTTTGTATGTATCAAATCTGCACGTCTAGATCTGGAACTAGATTCTTGGTCTAGTTTTAGAACTAATTTAGATCTAGATTACAGATGTTTGAGCACGTCTTATCACAATCTAGGATTTAGAGACAGATTCTAAAACAGATTTTTGCATCGTTTTATTGCTGTACGAATAGGTCTAGACCCAGATATTACTCCACATTAGATCTTTATCTATTGACTTCAGTTTCCTTTTGGATATTGACGACTTTGCTTTGTCTTCTCGCATCCAAATCAGAGACAGCTGATTTCGAAATCGACACTGTGTCATATTCCCAGTGCTCATTCCATGAAAGGTGTTATCTAGAACTTGGAAATCTACCGAGATCTATATAGATCCAGTCCAGGCATAATCTGAAAATTCACTGAGCCTAGACATAGATGAAGATTTAGATCGAACATTGCACCTAAGGTCTAGAATCTACATCTCAGAAAGATTTTCTAGAGCTACTCTAGAGAGTCTAGAGCTAGACTTTTAAAATCTAGATTAGAAAGTGATCTGGATGACTAAGTTTTAGATCTATCTGATTATGAATATGTCTGCAAATAACTCTGTTTCTAGAAAAGATAGAGACTTCTATTGGTTTGTAAAAGAAAGGATGGATTATAATGTACAAGAATTCTAAATAATGGATAAATTTTAGCTTAAGGATCTAAATCAAGAAAAAGATAGATCTAATCTTGAAAAGGCCCTCATCAGAACTTAGACCTAGTGTAGGATTTGCTTTTTGTTTTCGTGATTTCTAAAACTAGATACTCTAGAGGAGATCTAGACAAATCCATTTGATAATTTTCTTTTAACCAAGCAGTTACTCAAATTGAAAATTGCAAAGATGTGGTTAAATCTATAATCTAGAAACATTGCCTAAATCAGTAAATGCCATGTTTTCCTCTTTCTTCCTCTTCCCTGCACTTCTGACTCTGTCTGACTCTCAGTCTCTGTCTGTCTCTCAGTCATCAGACTCTCACTCTCTCTTTCTCTCTCTCTCTCTCTCTCTCTCTCTCTCTCTCTCTCTCTCTCTCTCTACCCCCCTCTCTCTCCCCCCCCCCCCTCCTCTCTCTCTCAATATATCTGTGCCATGCTTCCATCCTACTCTTCCACAAATCTGTCTATACCTCATCTGTATATCTGCTTCCTCCACCGGAATGCAAGTCCAGCCATTTGCTGATCTATCTACCTGCCTCTCTGTCTGTCTGTCTTTATCTCACTCTCTCTCCAGGCTAAACTAGTATAGAACTTACATTTTAAGAATTCTGCTCTCTACAAGCAACAAAGTCAAACTTTGTATTGATCTGAAGGTTAGTTTGCTTATTTTCTGATCATGCACTCTTTTTCTGTGAATCAAGTCTCTTAGGGTCGTAACTCGTGTGTATAGCATGGGAATCCAACTGCTTAGATTTTCCACCCCAGAGGCAACCACTGAGTGCAATGTCACTGTAACCTATACAGTCACATGGATTATAAACTAGGCTCCCATCAAACACCAGGACAGGGTTGATTAAATGAGATCTCGCCTCAACACAGCCCAAGCTAGATTTAGAACTTATTATCTGTGTGTCGTCAGCCCAGCTTCCTATCTAATGAGCTACCTGCCAAGCTTTGCTATTTTTTACTTCAACTCATTTCTGATAGATAGACTGCAGTTTATTTAACAATCATAGAACTCTAAGAAGGGATTACCTTGGGACACATAGCTTTGTCATCAATTACATTTTACAAATATGCAATAGAGAAACCAACAAAACTATGTAGTAAAGAATCAGACTGAATCTTTTTCTGTCCATCTTACAACATGGAAAATAAAAGTGAAAGAATTGTTAGTCTCCTTTTGCTTGGCTTGGCATGCCTTTTAAGTGATGATAAATTCACCTTCTCTAATTCTGTGATTATGAACTTCATATGAAGCATCTTATTGTGGTCTGTCAAAATGAATCTTGTGATTTAAGCAATATGTGCCCTACTGCACCTCAAACTAGACACATTGAAGAAGACCATTATGTTTAAAATTCTAGCAAAACTATCGGCTTGCCTTTACAATCTTTCCTATTTGACCCATATTTTATATCTTGGGGAAGCATCTACATAGTATAAACATTGTAACTCAATGAAAATTTCTCATAAGTAATTTTTTTTTTTTATCTTTTATCAGATATCAACGTACTTTGAAAGGTTAGAGAGGAAGCTGTTGGAATGGCAGAGACAAGCAGGGCTCGGACTGGTCCAACAGAGGGGACAGGGGGGCCCCCACCCAGTGCGAATAAATCCAACGCAAAATTCGCAAAAAATCTCAGCACCTCTGGTCGCAGGTTAGGATTAGTTACATATTGCTTTGGTAATAGAGTTTTTTTTTGTTTTCTTTGACATAATTCTAGTTTTATACAGTGATATCCGCCTGAAAGCTTATATATCTCGAGAACCCATTCTGACCATGCATCCCATGCTGCTGTGAAAAGTAGTTTTTTTTCTTCTTTTGTTTTTTTTTTAAACACCTCTAAGAACATGTTTCTCTAAGACACCAATTTTGCAAGAGGACTGGAAAAGAAATTTTAGTATCGTTCAATTTCTATCCTTTTCAAGGGTGTTTGGACTTGAGCTGTTGTCTGTTTTATTGGGAGGTGGGGTTGGGGGAAGGGTGTGAGGAACGGCAGGGTATTTCATGGCAGAGGTAAGCTTGTGGCTGGACATAAAACTTGAAAGGGACCATTGCCCTGAGTCATGGTGCCTTTTAGTCTAAAACACATGCAGTGAAGTCAAAGGGTAAACAAACTTGATTAATATTTAAAGATCTAACCACATCCCTTTGACTTATGGGCAAGGACAAAAATATACCTGTAACTGTCTAATCAGTTTGAAGCTCTATGTGTGGAGAAGGTTAAGTTAAACATACTGATTACTGATCTTTTTTGATATTTTTATGGTAGAAATCATGCATTATAATAGAGGATGGATCACTCTTAACCTAATCTAAATGACAATTCTTTTACACAGTAATAGCTCACAAAAAATTCAATTTGATCTTGCTATTAAATTCAGCACTTTTTGAATTGATGGATATGAACCTCTTTTATGTCAAACTTTCATTTTACTCTCTAAGCAAAATCATATATGATATCTCATTCTCACAGCTATCCATCAAGAGTATTTATCTCACAGAAAAAAATAGGATTTACATTGCTACACTTCATATTTCAGAAGAAAGACAAGAAATGTATCGTCACAAAATCATTAAATCATTTTGCTTTGCAATAGTTTTAATAAACTTCCATCGTCCAAAATGAAGAGATTAATAGCACATACAAACAGAGGATAGCAAGAATATTTATATTTAACTTAATTCTTCCCCTCAGATTACAGAGAGAACTTGCAGAGATTAGTCTGGATCCTCCTCCAAATTGCAGGTTTGTGTTCTTATGAGAAATGAACTGTAAAAAGATAAATCTTCTTCAGTCAAGCATAGATTAACAATCTGTCTCTCGGGTCTATCTTTTTGGGCAGACTAAAGAGGTTTTGCCAATGCATTCTTTGTACAAATCAGTTACTGCAAAGTATTCTTAGAAGATTTTTTCGATAAAGGATTCAAGCTTGTTTGTATTAACTGCAAAGTTTTTTTTTTAAGATCTAGTTTTTTTTCAATCCTTTTTGTGACAGGAGCTTAGGCCTTAAAATAGCTTGGATAGAGAAAAAAAAATGCAAGCAAGCCCATTTAAAAATCTTCCAAACTTCAGAAACTTTTTGAGGTATGCGTATAATGGCAACATTTCAATATGAACTTTTATTAATTTTTTGAGAAATGGTTTTAAAAAAAAAAAATTAAAAAAAGTGCATACCAACATTAATATAAATAAGCAATATTAATAACATAGAAGATAACTTATAGTATACAATTCTCTCACAAAAAACATCCAGCTTAAAGTGCTTTTACTCTTTAAAATGGTTGCCACAGTATATCAGGTTCTCATAGATGAAATTGAGAGGCATGGATTATTGATTATCAAAGAGAAAACTAGGCCAATATGTAATGTGACACATGCAAGTCATAATTAATTGCAAACCAGCAATGATAAATTTGCTGTTTTCAAGGCTTGTTTTATTTTTAACTTGAAATAATGGAAAACCATTTCCGTTTAATAATAGAAAATAAGGCAACATACCTTAATTGATAAAGTATGGAAGAAAAAAATAAAGAAAAAGAAAGCAAATTGGAAACACCATTGAATTTATTGATGTCAGAATATTGATAAATTCAGACTTACGTCTTTTGAAGGTATCTCATGTGTCTTTTGGTTATTTTGCTCTAGTGTGGGTGCCCTAACCTCACCTTCTCTCACACACAACTTTCTCATTCAATATAATAAGTCCTTCATAACTGCTTAACTCTGTTCTGTAAATGTTTACAATATCATCGAACATTTGTTAGTATTAAATAAAAGATTACTTCAGGTATACTTCTAAGTTCATTCACATATTGCTAGATAAACTGCTTTATTTGTCTGATTCTCTTTCCACATTGCTAAATAGCGCTGGACCTAAGGGAGACAACCTCTACGAGTGGAGCTCAACAATTTTAGGACCTAAGTCCTCAGTCTACGAGGGTGGAGTCTTCTTTCTGGATATACAGTTTACCACAGACTACCCTTTCAAGCCACCAAGGGTATGTATGGAATCAAACTGAATGCATAAAATCAGTTAAATCTGTACTTTACATATCTATTTTCAGATAGACGGCTATGAATTCCTGCAAAAAGTGTTAAAAGGTACACTACCTTATAAGAATTAAAAGCTGCGCATGCATCGAAAAAAACTACATGAAAATGAATATATTTAAAAAGGATCTATGAAAAGAATTGCATTTTGTTAAATTAGTAAATTATTCTTATTGGAAAATTGCTCATCTTTGTACGACAAATTCATCACATAAAGATAATGTTTTTTAGTTTGTTTTTAACATATAAAGAAGCTCTATTTGCGCAATACTAATAATTTGTAGAGGAGACTCTCTTTTATTTTTAATTCTTGTCCTGAACAGAAAAAAAAAACTTTTATTGTTTCATTGCTCATAGAATGTCTGACAAAACTTTTTAAATTTTCAAGACTGCTATAAATGCCAGATGAGCCTTTTTTAATTGAGCTTCTAAACTTCTTTTTCTTATTTTCTACAACTTAGATCAACAGCAAATTTTGTGAGCTTACATTACGCAATTCAAAAGCTGGTATGCTTTGGCATACACAGACTTATTACAGGATTTCAGTCTTTAAATCCATATGTCTTGTGTTTGAATCTTGTAGATCAAAATTAGTCTCTCTGTCATATCATTGTTTAGAGAAGTTTACTCAGTTTTTGGCAACTCCACCCAGGTGTGAGTGGTTACCAACTTAAACAGGAGACAGAAATTTGCAGCTGATCGTTGACTATTTTGGGCATGATTTGCATGTCATATATCTGCTTGATACCTCTGGAGAGTGGATTTGTGGAATAAGCTCCCTCGGTCAAAGGATTCCTTTTCCTAAACAGGATATTTTGTTTACATGACATCATTATTAAATCTGCTTTGATAAAGATAAGGCTAACCCCCTCAGTCTGCATATTGAAAAATGTCAGAACTCAATAAAATTAAAGGGGTTTATAACAACATATTGTCCACATCTTGATCATTTTTGTCCAAACCGCAAATCATCAAGTTATGATACCATCATACTTTGTGTGCTTTTTTCTGTCTTTTATTTCTTCCTTTTTTTTCATCATTGCTCAGGTTGTGTTCCGCACACGTATCTACCACTGCAATATCAACAGTCAAGGTGCCATTTGTCTGGACATCCTGAAGGATAACTGGAGTCCAGCCTTAACAATATCAAAGGTATCTTTCATTTTATAATAGCTCATTTGTTTGTTTGTTTTTTTTTAAAAGAGATGACACTGGGTTGAGTTAGAAGAATGAGACAGGAGCTATAAAAGATAAATGTCAATGAAAAAAAAGGTAGTCACAGCTTATTGTTAACTTGCGGAATATCATTGGACTTTTGCAACAGTGTGTAAGGGCAAGATTATTAATAATTGATCCCTGTTAGTTGAGATCTAAACCCATCACCAACTATAGGGTAAAATCCCTGTTAGCTGAGATTTGGACAAACCAAAATCTTGTTTTTTAAGATTTCAACCCATCACCAGCTAATTGATAAATCTATTTAGTTAGATTTGAAATCCTCGAACGGCTGTTAAAGAGCAGCATTCCAGTTTGCCTGCCTCACCTTTGAAGCAGCTCCTAACCCGATCAGGTCATGAGGTCAACCACCCTGGTAGAACGGGGATTCCCCTTTCCCCGCAACTCCAGTTATTAGATCTAATTTTCACATCAAGACAATGGAGAATTTAAGCTCATACATGAAAAGAAGAAATAAAAAAATCATTTAATTTATTAAATCTATATTTAAACGATATGAGCATATATTTTTCCCCTTCTTTTCATTTAATTGATGGAGTTATTGAGCATTTTAACAGGTGCATGAACCTGAAAGAATCTTCAGGTGGTGACGTTTTGTACGGAACATTAAATTTTATCAAAAAGTGAAACAGTTTTTAGGGATGAAATTTTTACAGCATTTCATATAAATGTTGAACTTAACACCCACCAAAGGGCATTAGAGAAGAGTTCTCCTTTTTCAGCTATGCAGGTTTTGAGCTATGATAGTTCACTTCTTACAGCACTGGAATGATGTTTTGATATAAAATAATAAATCTTAAGTAACAGTAGAACATCGTAGTTCAAGCTCTAGAGCGTCAATACATATGAGAGAGACAATCTTAACTATTATCAAAGTTATAAATAGACAATCAGAAGAAAATGAAACTTATCATCTTGAGTTGCACATATATTCACATGGTCTTACTTTACACGTAAGTCATACGTTTACTTTACCTTACGTTTTTCAATCAGCGGGGCAAGTGCTAAGAGCTCTGTCTACCTGTAATATTTTCAAGCTTTTATAACTTCTTTCAAATCTGTGATGTCTAAGTGCTTTGAGTTTATTTACGTCCGAATATTAATAACATATTGTAAAAATCTTTTTTATATTTTTTGGTTACCGAAAATGATAGTGCAAATCAAAAGTTAGTAACAAGCCGTTGATAAAGTCCGCACAGTTAGAGAAACTTTCGATTATTTCCTCTATTTGCTAGTTAACGATCTATCACCACAAGGTCTTCAAACTTCATGGAACTTTTGATTGTGTTCGGATTCTAAGTGCTGCTCCATATTTATCAGTTTCGGTTTGAGGCTACTAAGGTAGATCTAAACTGCAGAGTGTTCTTTTACTGGTAGTTCATGCAGACCAGAGCGTGTGGAATTATTTAAAAAAATCATATAAAATCACTGAAAAACTCCTCACTCTTGAAACTTTCACCAGTTTTTTATATTGATCTTTTAAATATTGGGAATCAATTTTTAAGCGATAAATTTGTTTCACTTTTGAAATATTCCTATTAAACTGAGGTGTTATAAAAATCATGAC